>WYDF02085206.1:0-11040 GCA_009867245.2 Adranes taylori | reverse complement strand
CTAAGACTGCACTCAACTCAACGGTGTCAAAGGCCTTGTGGAAGTCCACAAAGGCAATGACAAGCGGTCTATTGTATCTATTGTATTCGATTGATTTCACTGATGTAGAATCACTGATGGTAAAACTGTCACTAGCACAGGACTAGGGTTATACTAACACACAAATTTTTTTAGCAGCAACTAACGAACAATTAGCGATTCATAACTTTACGACCGGATTGAATAACCCAAATATTAGGACCATTGTTAGGTCTAGAAATGTTGATACTTTAAAGGATGCAATTCAATGTGCATGTAACGAGTACAGCATATAGGCTCACGCACAAAACGCACAAACTCCTCAAATATTTTTTACACATAAAAAGCGATTTACGAAAAATTACAACAATCAGAATCGGAAAATTTTTAATAGTAATAAGTTTAATGCTAATAATAATAATAGCTACACAAATAAGACAGGTAATAATGAGGGTAGTCAGCAAAATAATAGTATAAACAAAAATCAAGCGAACCGGATTTTCGTCGCTAAAAAAAATTGCAAAATTGAAAAGCAAATTTGCAAATTAAGAGCTTATTATCTAGATCAGTTTTTAAATGTTATCGTTGACACTGGTTCTAGTATTACAATAGTAAAAAAGGAAGTAGTAGAAGAATATGTAGCATACATAAACAAGTCGGAAAAATGTAACATTCAAGGTCTTGGTGGACCTTGTATGTTCTTGGTGTAAGGTCTGGGTGGACCATACAAGGCCAGATCTGAGAACATTTGCAGAGTGTATGTAAACTTTTCGGATCATTTTTATATAATTTTTAATCCAACTAAATATTAAAATCCTAATTTAATATTTGCATAGGAATACATTACGGAATCATATAATTCTTAATGCAAATATAATTCTGACGTCTTTTATAAACGATTATTAAATCTTAATTTTGGCCTATAACAAATATTTTGTTTATTTATATTAATAAAAAAATTAATAAGACTAAATAAGATATTAAATATATACCATCAGTTTTGACAACACATAAGAACAAACCATGCAAATAAAAACATATACTTTATAACTTAAACTTACGTTGCAATGGATCGAAACTTCATCTCAAAGACGAGAAAATCATGCAAAAGCAGAGAACAAAAAAAAAAAGAACTACATTTACATCTCTTTCCAAAACTTTAAAGCCATGTACTAAGCTCAACTAGTAAAAGTTTAAAAACTTGCTTGCATATTGTCTTTTTAGTCTTTATTTTTTATCGAAACTATGTTCAAACTGTTGCGAACAGTTTTAGTGTCACGCAATGCATATTAAGGAGCAAAGCATCTAAAGCATTTAATTTTCGTTCCTTGCTCTGTTTTTATGACCCTCAGTTAAACCGGATTTACGATTTTTTTCAACAAAGCTATTTACATCAACTTTTATTACACTAAATTCTTTTCTTATTTGATTCAAAAGTAGAAAATGTACTTGACGAGAGTCACATTTTATATGGCACTATATTGGAAAATCAGTAACAGAGGTTTCTCATCGGCTAGTAATTTAATACTTATAATTTAATACTACAGTGGTCAAATTGCAATATGTTGAAGGTGAATAAAGAAAAAACAAGCTATGCTGTTTTTCAAACTCACCGTTAACATAGTGACATAACATTGGACTGTAGTTATGGATTAGTAAAATCAGTCTCACCACGCTCTTCGACGCCAAGGACCCGATTTGGTGCCCGACAAAATGATTAAGCAGCTAGCTACTGAAAGAACTGAGAAACTAGCAGGAGTACTTAACAAAGTATTACTCGACGGGGAATTTCCTATAAGCTGGAAGTACTGATATTAAAATTGTTGCAATTTCTCCCAACAAAGTCGAGAGTTTAATTCTCATATTGCTTATATTAAAAACAAATAATATAAGCAATATGAGAGTTAAAGTTAGTTTTGAATCCAAGAGAATGTTTAGATCTTTAAAGTCATTAACATTTGCTATTGCTAATCCATTCACATAGTAATTACATTGAAAATAATGAGAAATCCTTGAGTTGTACATAGAATAGCATTTACTTATGTTGATAGAAATAAGATTTTTTATACACCATTCTTGAAGTGCACTGATATCCTTTTAGCTAAAATATAACCAAATCATTTTCACCGTTTATCTTTCGAACAATTTTAAGGTCATCTGCATACAATAAAAATTTAGTGTCAACAATAAAAATTTCTTTGATGTAATTAATGAATATATTAAAAAGCTGAGGAGCTGAGCTATGCTGAGCTATGAATTTGATTGTACATTATGTACTCTTACTTTTTGAGTTCTCCCATTTAGAAAGCTTATGAACCATTTCAACAAGTTATCTCCAATACCCATCGAATCCAATTTACTAATTAAGATTTGGACGTTTATTTTGCTTTAGAAAAGTCATTATAAATTACATGAACTGCTTTTTGCTTCTCAAAAGATCCCGCAATAAATTCTTGAAATTGTATCAGATTTGTGACTGTAGATTTTCCGTTTCTAATGCCATGCTATTCCTAGATTAACTTGCTCTTCAAGAATACATTGAAATGATCCGAGATATTAAAGAATCCAACAGCATAGGGACAGATATCTTTGTTACACCACTATTATTCCTAATATTCTATTTGTCCCCATTCTTATAAACTGGTTCAATAAAACTGTGTTCCACAAATTAGAACAAATTCTCGAACTTAATGATAGATTAAATAACAGGATTCATGGTTTTAGCTATAGTAAATACCGTGTTTTTTGCAATAATATTGGAGATTCCATCAGGTCGGGTATTATTGCAATTCTTAATATTCATAATTTTTTTTAACCATATCTGATTCAGTAAATTGTAAGTTACAAAGACTCGAATTATTATAGAAAGAACTATTCTGCATATTAACATTTCAAACTACAACGTCCCCGGAATATACCGCTTAAAAAGACATTGAGAATATATTAGCTACATCAATATTACCCTCACCTGATATATCATCTAAAAACATAGCGTTAGGTAAGCTGTTAGAATTCCTATTACTATTTAGAAATTTCCAAAAATTCCTTGGTTCTTCATTAATTTTAGCTTCTGTACTGGAAATGTAACCTTGATAATATTGAAGAGACAACCTCTTGCAGTAATCACGCAGGGCAGCGACTTCATCTGGGCGATCTTCTTGATAGAAATGATGGTGTTTAGATGTGTGTGTAACATATCAATTACTGTATTCACATCTTTATTAAGAAACATATTTTCCCAGTTGGCAGTTTCAATTAAGTCATTGATAACACAATAATTAGCGGATTTATGATCATATACCTTCTCTTCATAGTATAGTTCCTTCATGGTATCAATCAGAATAGCGCGTGAGAAAGCAGGATGATATCAACTTTTATATCTTGTAGGTGGGAAAAAAATAAGATCCAGGTATACACATATATTTCTTTCGTTAGAGATCTCATTCATCTGGTATAAGTGAAGATAACTAAAGCTATCCACTATAGAATATGCTCCATCACTATTAAAGATATCAATTAAAATCACTCCCAAGTTGTCATTGTCCAAGTAGCTTTTGGTAAATTATAATCACCAAAAAGAAATAATTTAGCATTCGGAAGTTGATCATTTATATTTTCGATGTTTCTACAGTGATCCTTATAAATAATGGAAAAGGATGATGGAGCTGTATATGAGTAAAGATATTCTCAACATTATTCATAGCGTGTTGAACAAGTTTCGATTGTAAACATTTTTTAACCAGAATTAATACCCCACCTCTTCTTTCGGAAGAAGTATTATTACTATTTCTGTCGAGCCGGTAACTATTGTAGTTTGAGGAGCAAAATTCTGAAGACTGTATGCTTTCGTTCAACGATGTCGCACAGATCAAGATTATCTCATAGTAAGTATTCATATTAATTAAACCTAGTTTGAAGATGTCCGTCCTCATTCTAAGGCCGTCATCAATATATTTTGATAATATATATTGAGGGCTTGTTTTAGCTTTTTTCTTGGCTTATTGAGGATCTTGGGGTGCGATTTATGTATTTGATTAATAAATCCGTTTCAGTATTATTCATTGTTATCGTTAATTCTTCTTTTAATTTTTTGTAAAATTGTCTCTGCATATTTGTTTGCTCCGAGCTAATTCTATATTTAGCGACTGTAGGAACTTTCTTATTTCTCAATACATCAAGAACATACCGTCGACTATTTAACACCAGCTTGAGTGGTCTAGTTTATCATAACCCTGGTTTTTGCCAATCCTTATAACTTTATCAATCTCTTTAGAAGTTCCTACCTCATTAAGAATTTCATTGGCATATTTAAGATCATAGTCAATTCTATCATTTAGAAGAGTATTAATAGACTCTTCAAAATTGAAAAAAAAATGTGCGTTATGGTTACCCTTGATATTAAGAACGCGTTCAATAGCACGCAATAACCTGTAGTCTTGGCGCCGTGTAAAAGAAAGCAATTCCCAATATTGTCAGAAATGTTTGCGAACATATGTGGGTGAGACAGAAATTATGTACGACGCAGTGGGGGACAGACAGTGCAGGAAAGTCACGCGTGGAGTTCCACATGGTTCGATTTTAGGGTGGCCAACATTGTGGAACATAACATTTGACAACGTACTGGAAATCAACATGCCCCAAGGAATAACCAAATAGGATTCGCAAATGCCACTGCACTGATCGGAGTGGCTAAGAGGGAAGACCAATTAGAGCAGATATTGTCAGAAGCGTCGATTACACTGGAAAGCGCAATCACGGAAAACGGTCTTGAGCTGGCCCCACATAAGTCAAAAGCCATTTTACTCACATGGCGGAGAAAAGTTAGTCCAGTTCTTATAAAACTAGGACAATGCCAAATTGAAGTCATCAAGGACCTCAAATATCTAGAGGTTCACATAGACAAAAGTATGACGTTTTCTGTCCACACAATAAAAACAGTGGAAAAGGTGAAGGTTGTTTCAAACCAAATAGTTAGACTGATGCCCAGGATAGAAGACTTAAAATTGGCACGCAGTAAACTACTTAATACTTAATACTGTAATCATATCTATGGTGGAATATGGTGCGCCAGTGTGGACAGATAAAGTTACACAGACCAATGATCAGGCAATCATTGGAATGTGCTTAAATGATTGGACTCCTAGCAATGACTTCGGCGTATAAGACCGCCTCAAGTGCGGTATTGCAAATATTGGCGGGCGTTTCACAGTTGGAGCTACTCCCGCTCAAAAGAAAAGAAGTATATCCGTGGCGAGCAGGTGGCACGATAAAAAGTAAGATAGATATCCGCAATGTTATGTGGCAAAAATTGCAGGAACGGTGGGACACAAGGACACAACCATTTCAAATAGATTGACGTAGAAATTAATTCCAAAAGTGCCCCCTTGGATAAAGAGACTGTATCGCGTGAAAACTACTGTGCCGAAAATATGGTCAAAGACGGGAATTAGAGTCCAATGTAGGTCTTATGGGGCTGCTCACAAGATTATATAGGCGATATTACAAGGAGAAATGGGACGAACTCGAAAAATGTATGGTGTAAATTATGAAGATAAAGAAGAAGCAGAACGGTGAATTGGTAGATAAACATCCTCCGAGGAGATGATCCGGGATCTTTATGCGATATGAAGCCGTAAATAGAATAGCGACGAGGAGAACGGCAACAACATCTGAACAATTTTCCCGAAGTAATGCTCGCGCGGTTACAGGCGGATTGGTAGCGCCGCGAGGGAGATGGGTCTAGTAGGTAGGATGCACCCAGAGCTGGACGGTGTGTCCTACAGTATCCCATGCAATTGACTCACGTAAGCCACCATGGGGCCTACCTAAATACATTCTCAAATTTCGTAAAAAATGGCTTTTGGGCGTATATTGTGATAAAAATATTAAATGGTACTCACAAATTGATGCCGTGTTTAGAATCTTGAGCACGCAATAGTACTCATTGAAAGTAGCCTCTTTTTAGAGTAGCTGATATATACGAAAGTTGTTGTACTTTGGTAAGGTTTACTCGATTATATATTATGGTCTCATATTTTGGGGTACCGCGGCACAATATATTTACTTTGCCAGGGTATTTCCTTTGCAAGAACGAGCGACCCGTTCTATTTTTTCTAAGGTACTAAGGTAAATAAAATGTTGACACTATGGGGCATATATATTTAATGTCTTGTGCTGTACATTCCAGAACTTTTCGACATTCAGTACCAAATTTGGATTTCTCATGATTAAAGTACAAGGAACAAAAGCTCAATGTTTTGTCCTGGTCACAATATATCAATATCGGGTAACTGCACTTAGAAAGTTAGTTAACTTCTTGTTCAAAGAGTATAATTATAAATCAACCATATAAACTATATAAACATGTATACATATAAACTGCAGCAGCTCCTGACTCACTGTTGAGAATCTTTAACAATATGATATGCCAAGAAAATTGCGAATGTTAGTAACATCTTCGACAAACATTTCAAGACATTTATATTCATAGCTCTTGAGCAAATACAGATAAATAAGAAAATATTAGCTAATTTAGAATTAGTACCTACTTTTAAAAGTAATAAAAAACGATTTATGAAATTATTTGAGGGACACTGATCATCGAATACGTTTAAAATGTGAGGAAAAGTTTTAGCGTTTTTTAAGTAAGAAATGGGCCTCGTCTTTCTGTATAATACAAATCTTGTTAGAAGCTGATAGTGTATTATTGCATGTTTACAAAATATGTCTATCTGGATACTTTCCACGTCAATTACAATAATAATGTATGATGCACAAACCCCGCGAACCAACATTTTTAGTCACCTGTTCGTTTGAAACAAACATGTCTAGAAGTGCATTTATATATGTACGAAAGTGTAAGGTTCCCGTATAAGATATCTAAACTTCACTGTAATATCTCTAGTCCTTCAAAAGTTATGAATTGAAATGTCAAAAAATGCCCATAAAAATATAAAGATGTAGTATGTGCGGCATGTAATAGGGAAGAAATGAATGAGCTGATTGGAAGAATGAGGAGGTATATGGATAAAAGGGGATTGGGAGTGAATATTGATAAGACGACAGTGATGGTGTGTAAGGGGGGGGGGAGAGTATACAGCAGAGGTGCACTTGAGATGGAAGTATAGAAATGGTGAAGAGGCACAAGTACCTAGGTTACATGCTTACACAAAATGGATCATGTATGGTGCATATTAAGATGATAACACGGAAAGCATGGGAAGTGATAGAAAGAATGAGGATGGCGTGGGAATGGAAATTTGGTGAATCGGTAAAGATGAGGCTAATGATTATGAATGTTTGTGTGAGGAGCGTATTGATGTATGGGGCGGAAGTACGGGCGGTATTTGAAAGAGAAATGATAGAAAGAGTCCAAGCTGGATGTATCAAAAGGATTTTAAGCGTAGACAGAACAACACCGTACGAAATTGTGTTACTGGAAACTGGGAAACAGAAATGCCGGGTAACAGGAGAGAAGAAGTTGGTGAATTTTGAAAGAAAAGCATGGATGAATTGGGAGTGGAGATTGGTGAAGGAAAATTATAGTAAATAAATGGATGAAATGCGTGAGGATGGCTATAGGAATAAATGCATAGAAAGTTGAAGGAAAATGTATAAAGGGCTAGGATGGTCGATGAGTAGATGGGCACGAAGGATCATGGATGGTAATGAAATGGTGAACGAGGTAGATGACAGAGTGTTAGATATTGAGAGCCAGACGAGTCATGAAAGGATTAATGGGAGTAGTTTCAATAACAGATATGAATGAAAACACTGTAATAAGAGTGGGAGAGGGGCTAGCAGAGTATTAAGTGTCTGGATTAGGTATGAAGGATAACATATTGATAGCAAGGTTTAGGTGTGGTAGTGAAGAGCGAGGTAACAGGTACTAGATGAATGAGCAAGATAGGAAGTGCGGGGTTTGTGGAATATGAGAAGTAACGTGGATGCATTGGATGAGAGAGTTTATAAGGTTCGAGTATAATGTAAGAGGATAGAAATAATGGAAAAAGTGTTGAATGAGATAGTGAAAAGGAAAGAAGGAGGATAGAGCATAAGGGAATAGGTGTAGGGGAGGAGGAGAGGAGAGGTTTATGAAACGGAAATGGAACGAAAAAGAAGGGAAGGGGAGATAGGGGATTGCGAACAATGAAAAAGGGGGACAGAATAAGTGATAAGGGGTGACAGGTAAGATGAACTGGAGGAAAGAAAGGAAGCAAGAATCGGCAGGTGTGTAGCGGAGAGTGTAAGGAGAATTTAAGGTATGTACTGGGAAAGGGAACAATGGGAACGGAAAGAGAACAAGAAGAAGGAAGGAATGAAGAGAGCTGTAGGAGGATAGAGGGTTGGTATCTTTCCTTCTGCCTCGAAAAACAAGAATTAAGATTGTGTATTTTGATATTATTTTTATTTTGGATTTTGTATTTCGTTTTTGCATTGGGATGACAATGTATTTTGATGCAATAAAGGGTTTTCTTTGTCATAAACATTTTGTCATTTTGACCATTAAACTCATATGAAAATTTACGTTGTTTTGCCGTGAAATGAAAATTTCAACTTGTAACAAAATTTAAAAATCAAAAATACAGTTTCTTATTAATATTAAGTATTTAGTATTTTTTACTAAATAAAGAAAACAACGTTTTAGCCGGTGGCAATACTAATCCCATCAAGCTTTCTATGTGCTTTTAAATGTGGGCACTTTTGGATCATAGTTTAAATGGTGGTCCAAATTTGGGACCATTTTCACCCACTTCCCTTAATTGTTTTTAGAATACAATAACGCTTATCTTGTGCAAAAATGATTTAGCTGTTATTTGAGATTAATTCTAAAGCGCTAGCTCAATTAGACGTCTAGTTCTAGGTCCGCCCAATTTTGTATGTTATTTCGATAAGACAAAATGTTGACATTTGTTTCTTGAAAAATCAAGTATTTTTGCATTTTTCTTGGATTTATAGAAAATTGTCAATTTCAGTTTTTTTTTCGATTTTTTCGAAATTCATAACGTTTTTGGAAATGCTGCTGTTATGTGCTCGAAAAGGTTAAAAATTGGACCCCTCCAGTTTTTCCATGTTGTCATGAACCGTTCGTTTTTACGCTTTTAGTATATAATAGAATAGATGAAAGATCTTACATGCGTGTACCGTACTGTGATACATTGATTCTATAGATATAATTTAAATTAAAACTTTATAAGTCACATTCTACATCGCTTACTGCTACCCATGTCGAGCAGGTAATTTTGAATGAATCTACAAGGTCCCGAAATGTTTTTTTATAGACTAGTCAAAAATACTAGTGTAAAATTGGCCCCAGAACTAGAACTGCGCAAAATAGTTCGACCCTGAACGTGTTTTCTTAGAGCTGGATGTAGCTCAAAATTACTACATTCTTCTTGAATATAATAGAATTTTCTTAAAATAGAATTTATAAAGTAAGATATCCTGCTTGCATCAGATTATATTTAATTCAACCCTTTATTTTTCGGTACGTGGTAATATACAATAAATATAGGAGTATTAATAAAAAATATGAATCTTTTTGCATTAAATTTTTTTGTGAAGAATTTATATCGCGTCTTTCCAGGCGGTCTGATATATATTCAATGCTTGATGCGGCATCTTAATTAAGCTACATTTTTTACGGTTTCACGTTTAGCTCAGACGATTAGCTATCACTGCCTTTGGATATCTAATAATGAATTGGACAAGAAAACCTATCAATTCAGAAACCTCAATTCAGAAGCATATTTTTTTAAGAAATTGTACTTTTTAGAGAAATTGGATTTTTCAAAGCACATACTAGACTTCTATATATTTATATTAGTTAAGAATATTTTTGCTGTACATAATGTTTTACACAAAAAACTTAAAAAACTACCACTGCCTACAGCTGCTGTTCAAACTTAGTTCATTGGAAATTATTCAGAAATAAAAGTAAAAGATATTAAAAAATGAAACTCTGTAAATTAGTTTACAATTTTTCAATATTCTAGTGTTCAAAATGCGACTGAAACTTCTTACTCGCGACAGATGAAAAACTTATTAATTAAAGCCGATATTAAAACAGTTGGAGTTATCTTCTTAGTTGAAGCTGCCAGAGTCGCATTGTCATTGTGATAATAAAAAAGTAGCTTATAAAAATCGTCCTCAAAATGAAGGTGTGTATATAAAGATGTTTCATTATGTTTAGAGTAAAATAGAAATCATTTTCCAAGAATTTATAGACACTAAAATGCATTTTACTGACATTGGAAAATGTACTATAGAAAATGTATAACATTGTAGTCAACATACGCTTGTAGAAAATAAGTGCTTGGCAGTCAGAACATCAAAATACGTTGTAAGAATAATATATTTTTCGCGTAAAGTTTTACATTTTCTTACAAATTATGAAGTTTACCTCAATACAAATATTAGACGTTAATAAGAAATAAAATGTGAGATAAATCAATATAATAGTTTTGAATAAATATTTTGGTTGATATCAAGGCCATATTGAATCAAAAATACAAAGTAGATCGTCTAGCTCATGTATTTAATATTAAATAAATTCAATAAAAGTGTATTTTATATTAAATAAATGAAATAAAGGAGCCAGAAGATATACTTTATATTTTTGATAAATAATTTCGGTCAATCCAGTGCTGGGCGAACTGTGTAAATGAAAATTTAAATAATAGCTAAAAAGTCTTAATAATTTATTCATATTTGGTGAGGGCATGTAAAGTCACTTCCCCCATTAAGTTTTCAATAGAAACATATAGTGTAATAAAACTCTGTAATAGTTTCTGTTACTGTAAAGATAAAAGTCTCTTAGATTTCGGATAAAGGCAATTAACTGATAGATAGTTGGAAACTCTATGCACCGCCTGACTATATTATTACACACAAACGCATTTACACAATATCTGTCCTTGTCCAAATTTTGCGTTAGCTTTGTAATATGCCTGGTAAATAAATAACAATTATTAATTTTATTTGATCCATGTTTCAAAAATATTTAAGTATGTAAAGAGATAT
>WYDF02085195.1:0-11040 GCA_009867245.2 Adranes taylori | reverse complement strand
CTCTGACCGGGGGCCCCTTCCGGCTGGGGGCCCGTGGCATTTTGCCGACTTGCCACCCTGTAGTTACGCCACTGCTAACTGTACACAATGCTCGCGCGATGTGAACGTTTAGTTATCATCTGGATGTTCTTTTTTTTTTGTATAAACATTGCAGCGTATTTTCAGGAAAACACAAAAATTTTTTTTTTAAATTTATGTATCGAAAAATCCTTTAATTTTTAAATAATATAGGGTGTTCAACAAAACTAAGGGATTTCGTGTAGGAAAAATGAAACTTTGTGATCACATGTGAGAGTTTTCCTCGATAGATTTACCACAATCCTAATATGAATTTTAGGATGTTTTATTATTATAATCAAAGATTTATGCCTAATTATAGATTTTTTAATACTATATTTCGACTCGTCTCATTATTGTTGTCTTTGTTTACGATTAACTTCAAAATGATATTGTTCAGCTGCCCGTACGTGTTTTTAAAAATGTTTTTGCAAAATTACGCATTTAAAAAATTCTATGGAAATTTAGAACATTCTTTTCTTCCTCGAAGCTCTGCGATGGGCGATGAAATGAAAATCAAATTCTAAAATGAATTATATTTATTTAACAAGGAAAGTATTCTGACGGACAGATGCTCGCGTAAGGAACCGCAGGTCCTAAAATGCAAAGGCGTGGGACTTACGTTCTGTTGTCCCTGATGTAAAAAAAAATTTACAAATTCCGGAATAAGTGATTCTAATATCTTCGATTTTTGATAAAAACGTTAATGACTTCTAGGGTACAATAAAATTAATTTAGATTAATTTAAATAATTTTTTCTGCCTTTGTTAAATCCCACAACATTTCCTTATGGAGCTTCAGTCGAGGAAAAATCACGCCTTCATAAAAAATTGGAAATTCTTCACAGATTTCCGAATGATTAAACAGAAATTGTTCTATATTTGAAATAAGACATTATCTCTGAATTAACCCGACTTTCCAGTATAGTTTGCACTTTGTTACCAGATTGATGTATACATGCTTATAGAGGCTTTGAACATCAAATACATGCCCTCCAGCGCCATCATTTAATTTACGAAGTACTTTGTGTTTTCGAACCTTTTTAAATTCTGGCAGATCCAAATCATATCTATTTTTTTCCGTTTCCAGACATAAGTCATAATATCGTAAGTTCTTGCGCAAATTATCCATCAGAATAATTAGTTTGGATGAATGCATGAGCATCAGTAAGATTTAAATTCTTTCTTTGCAGAGTTTTATTCATGTCTTCAAGTTTTTCAAAGATACTGATAACCATATCCAGCAAAAGCTTTATTTAGATGTTTTAGAAAGCCATTACTCTTTGATCTCTATTCATCATTTTCTGTTTCTGATATTGTTTGTAGAAATTTTGTAGTTGCAACATAATTATCTTTCAGGGTTTTGAGACAAGATATTCGCAAGCCCCAGCGGGTGGGACAGAAGGAACGAATTGCAGCCATATTATCCAAATACTCTTGTTGCAATTCCTTTCAGATACTCAACCGTTTCGGAGATTTTCTAATGAAATTTTATAGATCTTTTGTAACGTTAATGAAGTTTCGAACTTCGGGGACCTCTTGCATTCCATCTTCTACTACCAAATTCAATTTATGGGTCATGCAATGTACAGAAATTGCCCTGGGTTTTATTTCACTGACTTTTGCTTGAACTCCGGCTTTAATGCCACACTTATTCATCTTGCTCCATCATAGCACTGCCTCCGACATTTAATAAGAGGAATGTCCAATTTTAGTAAAGCATCTCTTATCTTGAAAGTTGTTCCGAATTTGTCATAGATGTTATTATATTTAATAGAAACCCAAAAAGTGAATCTGAATTTCAAAATCGCCATGAACAACGCGAATGTATAAAGATACTTGCTAATTCATGGAAACATCTGAAGTTTCATCACAAAACAGCTCTGCTTTTAATAATCTTGTAATTGCACTTCGGGAGACAATTGCGATAACGTTTCGTTTTGGATCTCATTGAGGACTATTTATTCTTTGTTCGGCTAAGTCAACTTCTCAATTCTTGACAGTCCTGAGCTTGCAAATTTATGAGCGTCAAAAAGTTTGACTCGTGACCTCTAATTCCGAAACCTTGCATTCCCAAATATTGTATAGTAGTAAATATTTTTGAAAGCGATATACGAACATTTAGCATTTCAGTCATTTTTGCCTTCGATAATTTTGCACAAATGTTCCCACCTTTTGCTACAACATTAATCTTTAAAAAGGACAGCTTGTAAAATTCTGATTTTTCATGGTGTTTAAAGCGCTCTATAGCTTTTTCCAATTGGAAAATCCTTCAATAACAAACGCATCCAACAACCTTTTATCACCTTTGGACAAGGTACGTGTTTTGATTATTTGGCGCTCTTGCATGTCATCATATTCAATCCATATGACTTCCTTCTTCCACCTGGGATTATATTTTCTCCCAACATATCCAACCACACTATTGCTTGCAGTTTTGTGGGGTGGCTGGGGTACTTCTTTCGATTTTGAAACATTCGTTGTGTCAGTATTTATACTGGTGATAGAACTGATAGTATTAGTAGTTGGATAATTTAGGACTGAAGATCACGTAGTACTCTCGCAACCGCAGAGGTATATTGTGCACTGTTCATTTGCAATTTTATTAATAAAAGTTGGGGAATATATGTAAGTCTAAGGGACCTCAATTTTGCTAATGCGAGCAACTGAATATATTAAACGATTTTGAGCAAGATAAAAATGCTGGAAAAACTTTTTTGTAACACCCTGCATATTTTCTTATATTTTGGTAGCCTTTGTGATTTGCTTTACAGCAATACCTAATATGATCGGCCTTACTCCTATGGTTCCAAATATATAGGCGCTAATAACTTTTAAAAATCTTCATTGGTTACTACGATAACAGTTATTAATAATAATACGTATGCTATGACTAATGCACGTGCACACACAATGCATGTGATGTAATTGACAATTGTTTTGCTTTTCAAATTTATCGTATATCTAATTGGTATTTATATTCCCACGGTCATATGTCATATATTTTGAAAAGACGATTGGTTTTAATTTGTACTACACTATATTCGTCCGAATATAAAGTATAGATTTAAAAACAAAAATTTGTACTTGAAAAAATAACTAGATTTGCAATTACATGTTTGAGTCAAAAGTTATGTACCATGGGCGTTCAAAACATTTGTAACTACATGATCGGTTCAAAAATAACGTACAGGAATGGGCAAAGAAAATTGTATTTAAAAAGTAACTACATTTAAAATTAAATTAAGTACATTTATAATTAAACGTTTAACTACAGCGTCGGGTGAAAAATAATGTACGAGAAGCTTCAAAAAATAACTAAATTTGTAAACTACCGGGTTCCCGCGAAATGGCAATTCTTAGTGTTGGGCAATTTGTTGCTCGAGATTTGATTAAAGTGCCGATTGAAATTTTGACAGCGTGGCCTTCGAATACAAGAGTGCTTATATAGTAAAATGGCGGCCCGCAGGGTTGGGAAATTTGTGGTTCAAGATTTGATTAGAGTGTCGACATTAGTTTTTTTGTTAGGGATTCGAGTGTTTGGTTCAGGTTTGTGTAATGTTTTGCGCGACTGATTTGACTTTCGATTTTTCGAAAAGTATTAGATTTTGAGTTTTTGGTTCAGAATTTGATTAAAATGCCAAGATTCGAGTTTTTTTGGTTCAGGGTTTTGTTCGAGATTCAATTTTTTGGATTGAGTTTCTGGTTTTTAGATAAGGATTACATTTTTTGGGTTAAGATTTCAGTTTTAGGTCCAGGATACGACTTTTTGATTGAGGGTTGGGCAGTTTTTGGCTCGGGATTTGATTTTTTGGCTGAGGATGAAAAGTACTCGATCTTGAAATTATGACACAACGTTTGCATTCGGATACAATCGTGTTTTTATATTAAAATGACAGCCCTCAGGGCTGGGTAATTTGTGGTTCGAGATTTGATTCGAGCGCTGAGATTAGATATTTTGGTTAAGGGTTCGACTTTTTGGTTCGGAGTTGGAGTAGAGTGCCAAAATTCGAATTTTTTGCTTCAGGTTTGGGTATTCTTTGGCTGGAGATTCGGTTTTTTTTGGATAGGGATTAGATTTTTTGATTTGAGATTTTGGTTCAGAATTGTGCAGTTTTTGGCTCGGGATACGATTTTTTGATCCGGGATGAAAAATACTCCATCGATTGACTTGAAATTTTGACACAATGTTGCATTCCAATACAAGTATGTTTTATAGTAAAATGGCGGCCCTAAGCGTTGGGCAATTTTTGTCTCGAGATTTGATTAGCGTGCCGAGATTAGATTTATTGCATGCGAATACAACAATGTTTATGTAGTAAAATGGCAGCTCTCAGGATTGGGCAATGTGTTGCTCGAGATTTGATTAGAGTGCCGAGATTAGATGTTTTGCATTCGAAGAGTAATTATATAGTAAAATGGCGGCTCTCAGGGTTGGGAAATGCAAACAGCGAGGCTCTCCGTGCTGTAGGTAAGTACGAGGAGCAGGAGATTAATGGGTAGGCGATTTATAGGTTATGCTAGTTTTATTTAATTTACCCTAAACAACTATACTGCGAATTGAATATAATAGACGAGTTATAAGGTGATAGTCAAAACTCATAGGTTAAATTTTTGTTTCATGCAAGTTATAACAAAACGAAGGACTTCCAGTATATGAAAGATGGGGTGGCGATCACGTCCACGATCATGTCTTTTGAATTTTATAGCTTTTTAATTTTTTTGATACCCCATTTAACTTGAGAAGTTGTACGTCAACTATTCCCTAGATATAATTATTATATTTCTATTTATTCATATACTATACTAAAAGTAGTAAACTCATCATTAAATTCTCATTATAAGTATAATGCATAGACTAAACCCGATCTCTTCTGCTTTGTTACCTATTAGTAATATATAAAATCAAAAGAATTCCAGACACACACACACAGAGAGACAGACGGACGGACAAAGCTAGATGTTTATATATAAGTATAATAATATACCTTGTGAATGTTTATAAGAGTCGACATTATTTTTGAAATGTTACTAAACATTATGTGTTGAACTTATGGTGAACAAATATGGGAAGCCTAGTTTGCTTTAATTAAATAGTAATACGAATTTACCCAAATCTGTAGCCGCTTGTGGATAATGATAATTAATTGATAATAAAATTTTTAGAATAAATGAATAAATTAATTGGACTTGTTATTAGTTTGAATAAACTTCTTTAAATTATTTAACTAAAACTAGTTTAATTTGCTAAAGTGTTTTACTAAATTTAGTATATAAAAATATGTAAGCGAGACAAATTTATCAAGCTCGTGGAGAAAGACACCTGTGACGAAGTTAGATGACACAGAAACTACGTTTACTATAATACTAAAACATAATTTAAGAACTCAACAATTATAAAGAAAAATTAAAAATAAATATATCGTAAACATTAAAAATAAAAATAGTTTAAAGTTTAGAGGATAATTCTAAACAATTTGGGGCATGATAAATTCTATTTGTAAAGAGTTTATTGAATACGTATGCTTTTTGATCTTGAAATAATTGCAATATTAAAACATTGTAAATTGTAATATATAATATGTTTTTAATGTTATTGTTATTGAAATTTGATATCAACGGCCACGACAATATAACTAATATACAAGCTAATAGTCTAGAGGCCTGATACTGTTTCTAGTATGTTTTGTTTAAATAACGAAATATCTGTAAACACTTAAATAACTAGATATTATTTAAAATTAATGAATGGAAAATGACTGAAATATTTTCTTTTAATTTTCTTTTTTTTTTGAATGCCTCTTGAAACACATTATAAATTTTTATATCTTTTTTGATTCCCTTTAAAACACTACTTTACATGAGGACTCGAATTGCAACTATTACTTGTAGTGCAATGGTTTTTTTTAAAGAAATAGCCGTTGTACTTTATATGTTTTGTGATTATCTTTGAAACGATACCGAAAATGAGGATTCAAACTTCAATTTATCCTCAAGTATAGCGTACTATACTTTTATGCAAATATAAGTTTGTGATTCTTTTTCAAATCGTACCCAAAATAAAGGATCAAAGTTGAAGTGTTCTATATCATACGTAACTTATAATGCATTTAGTGAGTTAAATAAATAGTTAAAATCAAGCAACCAAAAACAAAATTAACATCATAACGTCGAGCTGGCTTAGGGGCCAGAAAAAGTGTGAAGAAAAAAGTTTTATTGAATTGTGGTAGCATTTAAAAACATGTTCGATTGAAAAAAAGCTATAAAGTTACCAGGTACGACGGAATAAAATAGAGTGAGAAATTGCATATATAATTTATATGCAATTTTCCTTTTATTTAAAACAAACTTAATACAAAGAATCCTTCAGATTATATAGATTTCATATAATTACATCAAACATAAAATAGAAATAAGAAAAAAGAGAAGCAAACGACAGAAAGAAAGAGGAATGGAAGGGTTTGTATATAAAAAAGGAATAAATGATAGTGGCGGAAGTCACCCCCACTAAACCAAACTTCCTCATCAGATGACCCTGCTATGGCCAATGTATTGCAGGTTCCCTTGGCTGTAAAGCGAAAAACATTCCATTAATTACCAGTTCCAGGCTGAAGAGGATGATAAATCCGAAAGTCTCCTTCAAACAAACTCTCCAATCTCCCAACAATATACAATTCCAAAAGGGAGTGGAGTTTTAGTGGGTAAAAATCCCACACTGTCGGGTCATCGGGCATCCTTCGCCTTTTGAAGGTTTCTCCACTTCCTACGTAAAAAAATAGAGGCGGAAGTAAGAAAGAAAGGAGTGATAGCCTGGAGAGAAAGAAAAGAAAGGCAATTGATGGCAAGGAATAGAAGTTAAACAGTAATAGTGATGTTGGCCGAGATTATGGGAACGCAGAGAGAGAGAAATTTTGTGGGCGATAAAAGAGATGAGAGAGGAGTCAAAGGAAAAAAAAAGGAGGAGAATGAAGAGTTGAAAGAATTGTTAAAGGAAAATGAGAAAAAGAGCGATAACGAAATGGGAAATGTGAGAAAAAGAATTGTGGAAGTGGAGAGAAGGGAAACGAAAAGCTGTAGAAAAGAATTTAGATTATATTATTTAGATTATCTTTAAAACTATACATGAGGCGTCAAACTTTATCTGTTTCCTTAGTATATCCTATTATATATTTACGTAAATGTTTTTACAAGTCTTGTAATTTTCTTTAAAATCATTCCGCTCAAATGGGCTCAAACTGATCAAATGATTGGACTGGAGCAATGAAATACCCTAGGGAAAGTAGAGCAAGTGATTTTCTGCTTCTGACTTGATAACACAGATGCCTCTGGTATATAACAAGTAATAAATTGCAAATAAAATTAATATTAAAGCAAATTATAGTGTTTATTTAAATATTTATAAGCGGAATATAAATATTTATACTATCATTTAAGAAAATATTCTTTGGTCAACAAAAACAAGAGAAAGTTCGATTAAAATTTAATAGTTAGGTTATATTGAAGCTTCGTCACTTCGTATAGCAAATAGAGAATGAAACAAAAGAATAAGAAAACAAAAGAATGATGATAGGTAATAATATCTTGTCTTGATCGTTATAAACATATTAAAACAAAAGCAAAATAATTAACAGTAACCTAGATAATCTTTAAGATACAGAAAGAAAGAGATAGTTCTTTCGTTGCGAAGGTAAAAGCTTCATCTTGTGTATGTATAACACTCAGCACGTATTAGTTTCGATTTTTATTGCATTTTAAGCATAGGCGTATCATTAAAATGTATTTATAACAACGCATATTAATAAATGTTACTTTAATAATATTCCAACGACGCTGCCTAACAAAATGATCCAGTTTTTTTAAATGCATTTGTTTGTTTTTATTTTAAGTATTTGTATGTTGAAACACAAAGATTTGACATATAATGGGTGAGTCACCATTCAAGCCACGGAGTTTTATTGGGAAAGCGCATTTATTATGTATGTATATGTCAATATAGCAAAATTATGTGTAACGATAAGGGTTACAATATAAAAATCTTCGTAAATATACAGGCTGCTCCAAAAATAGGGTGACATACCAAAGTTATGATTTTTCTTATGGAACATATTATATATGATCACGAATGCGTTGGAAAGAGGAAGTGGAAGACGTAATTGGCCATGAAGCAAAGGGAAGAAGGTGGGGTCGTGGTAGGGAAGGGTGAAACTAAATGTGAAATGATAAGTGGAAGGTTCAAAAAGAGAGAAAGAGGGATAAGCCAAGAGAAAAAATGGTACAGTGTGCGTTGGAATGTGGCAGGGGTAGCAGGAAAGTTGGGGGATGGAGAGTTTATAGGATATGTAAGGAAATATGACATCATAGCCTTGGTGGAAACATGGTTTGAGGCGGATAGATGGAAGGAAAGTATGCCGGGAGAATACAGTTGTGTTGTTCAGGGGGCTGGGAGGAGGAATGCAAAAGGTAGAGCGAGTGTAGGGATAATAGTAGGGGTGAGGGAAGGATAAAAAAATAAGGAAGTTAGAATGGGAGAGTTGGAGGGGGTAAAGGGGGTAGAGGTAGAGGTTGTAGGGAAGAAATGGTGAATCATAGTAGTATATGTTAGCAAAGAATGGAAGGAATATATGAAGGAACTGGATGAGAGAATGGAAGGGTTTACATGAAACTCGATTCATACAATTTGTCTAGATTTTCAAATCCGACCCATTTATTACTTATGATAGTATATAGGTGACTAGATAGTGATGTATATAGGTGAATAGGATTGAAATATGAAACAACAGATTGCGAAGAAAACAAGAGTTAATTCTTTTTGTTTGGGCTTGTTAAACCTGGATTTTATTGTTTATAATATTTATACTACGTAAAATGAATTCAATCGCGTCGTTATTTTGGGCTGACAGATTCGTATGACTCTAATTATAAAACAAAAATATTTACGATGACTTCTTTTCCATTTAGTAAAAATTCAAAGAAAACAATTGCCGAGCTGACGTATGAAAAATTTCGCCGATGCGTGCAACGTTCTACTGGTAAGTGGCTTCGGAAACGGCGGCCTGGCAATATCGTATGGAGCGTTGGAGAGTGAGGCGAATGCATGGCGACGGTCTTCGAATGTTGATGGTCTAAGGCGTATCGGATGTTTGGCGGTGTCGACTCATCACTGACGGTGTTGTTTCGATGCGGCGAGATTGATTCATTGGCGAGGTTGATTGGTTGGCGATTCGACTGGCGGCGAAGCAGACTCGTGTGACTGTAATTTAATTTTTTTGTAGGTGCTAAATTAAACAGGGGAAATGGACGTAAATGCTCACTCTGACACGAATATTTAGTCATTGATTCTTTAGAGTTTAATTGCAGACAACGAACGAAATGCTCACTCGAAGTTAGCAGAACAAGATCCAGTATGCGTTTTGTCGGAACTGGCTTGGACCTGGCGCTTTTTATTTGAAAACAGAGATGTGTGTCGACCGGCTTCGCCAGCGGTAGTTCTATACGTAGAGGGTGGTGATTAAGCGGACCTTATCCGAAATTTTTGCTGCAATAGTTAGAAAGGGAGAATTTCCCTCGAACAAGAGATGTTTGTTTAACCGTTGCGAATTTTTAAAGAATAATATTGCGTAACATCCCTGCTAAGAATATAAGATTCTATACTTCTATGATAGGAAGCTCTCCAATCAGATTTAACGTGCCAACAGACAACCTTTTCTATTATGGATGATATCCAATCAAGCGATGGCGGCAGCTTTTGCTTGGAGAGCGCGCAAAACGGCGGTCTCTTAGAAAAATCTCTTAGAACAATAGAAAAATTTGTTAAAAAATCAGAGGTCATAAAAATATTTTCTAGACTGCAATGAACGCAAGTTCAACAACCCTATTAAGAGCTGTTTATTCGAAAATCTGAAATCGCCAAGAGCAAAACTCTATAAAAAAATTGCGCAGGAAGCGCGAGGTGCTGTAAAAGAGAACTAACATCTCTTATTCTTTCTTAATAAGTGGCATTTTTTGCTCACATTTTACATTCGATGCAACTCACAAAAAATGTGAAAATATCTTCGAGAGACTATAAATCAGTTTTGACATGTATTCTCATTCCACCTGAACAAAACCTTCCACCAGTCTGTTCTGGTGGAAGGTTCCACCAGTCTGTTCTCTGCTGAGTGTCTTTAGCACACCAGAATGTGAAACGTTGTTGTGTGCTTTTGCGGCAGTTGACTCTAGCTGCCTCTTCTCCCTTGAGCTGCAATATATTATGAACGCTTGGTACCTTTTGCTCTGGCCGGCTCTGGCTCCTACTTCTCCCCTTTTTCGTGCACAAAGAAACCGAACGTTGTTTGCTTGGTGGCATCGGTCGGCAGCTCTCTCTCTCTCTCTCTCTACGCAGCGTTCAATGATTACATGTATAAAAAACCTGTGACCATATATCGTAATTAATCCCGTCGCTTGAGTTATTTTAGTTAAATATGATTAAATAATGCCTGATTTGTCTGCTTAGCTAATTGTTAATGAACTAATTAGCTGATGAGTGCTTGACTGATGTTTTATTCATTTATCGAATTTGTTAGAGGCTAGCTGATAATACCGTGTAGCTTATTTGTTAGTTTCAAACTGGACTAGGGTCCCCTATACCAAAATCTATAAATTTTTAAGTGTTTTAAGTATTTTCAAAGTCTCACACTTTCTTTCAAACCTATAAGAGAAAAACGTACGCAAAATGCTTTTTTATACCTTTTCGTAATTTTTTGAAATACATAAAATTTGTATTCAATATAAAATTGCTATGTCTGTAATCATTTGATAATATGATAGACAAACTATTATTTGTTGACATAACTTTTAATTGATAATCATGTTACAAAAAGAATTATTAGTAGATGCATTTAATTTTTGTGTGACCTTGCACGTTCAGCGTTTCAATAACCATAAGTAACGTAGTGTATTTGTAATAATGAACTATTGTTTATACTAATTTATATACATATACATA
>WYDF02085185.1:0-11040 GCA_009867245.2 Adranes taylori | reverse complement strand
ACAACGCAAACTATAGCTTGCGCTGGGGATCGAACCCGGGACTCTGCGGTGGCAGTCATGCATCTTAACCACATCGCCACGACGTCGGCCCCCAAATATATATTAACTTATTTTTTGTATTCTTCTTCTTCTTCTTCGGCTATTCTGACTTGGCTTATGGCTAGCCCGTTCCTCTCTTGCTAGTGACATTTCTTTAGAATATTAACTGCGGCAGGTGGTACATAGCCATGCCTCATAATATGTCCGAAGTATTCAAGCATCCGTTTTAAAACTACTTCTTTGCTTTTTCCCATTCTCTGCATCACTTCCATGTTGGTGATATGGCCAGTACAGGATACCAAAAAATGCGCCGATATATCCACAGCTCCGAGGATTCTAACTTGTTTAGGATATCTTCTGTTGTGGTCCATGCTTCTATTCCATAGAGCAAGACATAACATTTGACAAAACATCGTGCTCTTATTTCTGTTGACTGATCCCGTCTTGAATTGACTGTGGTTCCAAGATATCTCTACGTCTCCACCTGTTCTACGGTTCGGTTGTTTATTGTTGTTTATAGAGCATGCATTCAGTTTTAGCTGTATTGAGTTCCAAGCCATAATATTGACTTGCTATATATATTCTTTGTATAAGTCTTTGCATTTCATTGCAATCATTTGTAATGATAACTGTCATAAGCGTAGCTAATATTGTTAATTACTTCTGTGTTTATTGTTATATCTTCAGAAGCTTTTCCTAGTTCTTTTTTAAAGATTTGTTCAGAGTATATGTTGAGCACGAGCGGCGAAAGGATGCATCCCTGTCGTAGACCTTTTCAAATATTTATTTTGGCGCTGATTAAGTTACCCGCCTTTATCTCAGCGCTTTGTTTCCAATACAAACTGGTTATTATCCGCATATTCTTACCATCAATATCCATCTTCCTGTGCAATTCTATGAGTTTATCATGTTTGACATTGCCAAATGCATTAGAGAAGTCGATAAAGCACAGATGAACGTCCTTGTACATATCTCTGCATCTTCGAATTAGCACTTGTAGGCTGAAGATCGCTTCTCTTGTACCCATTGCATGACGGAATCCAAATTGTAACTCGGATATATTTGTTTCGCATTTGTTGTATATTCTATTGTGGATAATTTTGGTAATAACCTTAGAAATGAAATTTATTAGACTTATTAATCGGTACTGATCACACAATTTTGTCTTGATGTTTTAGGTATGACTACAAATGTTGACTGCAGCCAAGCCATCGGAATCTCCACTTCGTCGTAAAAAGTGTTAAAAAGTTCTGCCTGAAAATCGAGGAAATGGTCATCTATTTCACACAGAAACTGTAAGATCCCGCCCTGTATGTTGTATGGACCGAGTGTTTTGCCATGTTTTAGCGATGAAGTTGCATTTTCCACTTCAGGTTCCATATCATTTTGCGATCATCGTTAAAAAGTCGCTCTACGTAATATTTTCAGGTGTCCAGAAACTTCAAGTTATCTGGTATAAGGTTTCCGTCTCCCTCTATCAGTCTCAAGTGGGGATCTTCTGTCACATTCCTCGATCTCATCGCATTTCTCCTCCAGCCAGCGCACTTTTGCTTCTTTTATCTTTGTTTTTATTTTACAATTTGTTTCATGATATTTTGGTTGATTTTCGTGTTTATATTCCCTTCTCTCTTCCATCATGTCAAGGAATTAATCCGTCATCTATTCCTTCTTCTCTATTCGATTCTGATGCAAAAGCGTCTTGCTTGTCACTTTCGTTTTTTATTTTCTCTCATTTAGAAACTGCGTCTGTTTAGTGTTCATTCATATTTACGATGTTCTTTCTTAAGGACTCCTGTACCTGTTGTTTAATATCAGGGTCCTTTAATTTCCTATTAGTTCATTTAGTTATCCTTTCGAAACGTTTTACTTTTATTTCGAGTTTACGTACCACTGGGTTATGATCTATTGAGCGTCAGCCCTGGAATTAGTCTTCAGTGTATTCACTCATGTAATTCCGTTTTTAAATCTTTTTGGTACCATTATTAAGTCGATCTGGTTTCTTACAATTATCTCACTTGAATTTGATGGGGACTTACAGGTGTAAAGTCTACGGGTGAGGGAGGGGCGGATTCAAAATGAATATTGCTAATCAGTAATTTCTGTTCTTGGAGAATCGTATGAGGCGATGTCCTCTTTCGTTTTTAATTCTCTATCCATGTCTACCCATAATATCTTGGCGTTGAAGTCGCCTATTATCAACGTCACTTCATTTTTCTTAATCATACTAATCAAGGTCTCTAATTGTTGGTAAAATTTTTCAATTTTCAAGTAAAATTTTTGCAAATGCCGCGGCCAGCGACATGGCTTAATTGCCGTGCTTTTCTGAGGCTAGCGACGTGTTCTAAATGCCGAGGCTTTGTTACGACCAACGACATGTCAAATTGCCGTGGCCGCGGCCAGCGTCATACTCTGATTATCCAAGCCAGCTCTGCCATTGCCGTGGCCTGAGGCCGCGTGTTGCGTCGCCATCTAATTGAGAATGATATCATTTAAATGGGCTCCACGGCTTCTTTACAGAAGTCGATGCGAGAGGCTCAATTTTGTATGACTCAGTTCCATAAGTCGGGCTGGACCTCACCCATAGTTTGAATGATGTTGTTCTCTAGTTGGTCAAATGTTGTTGGTTTGTTTTGCCATAAACCAGTAACGTAGTCCCCGAGATAAAAGTCTAACGGAGTAAAATCGCACGATCTTTGGCGGCCATTCCACGTCGGCTCTTCTGGAAATAACAAGTTCTGGGAACTTTTCTTGCAACAACTCCAATGTAACGCCCGATGTGTGATACATTGTGCCGTCTTGTTGGAACCACATCTCGTCCAGATCTATATCATCTAAATGAAGCCATAAAAAGTCAGTTATATGGCTCGATAACGCTCGCCATTGACAATCACTCTCTGAGCGAAAATTTATGGCGCAATGACACCACCTGACCAAAATCCATACAAAACAGTAAGTTTCTCCGGATATAACGGAGACTCCTGATATTGCTGTGGATTAAACTGTTTAACCAAAAATGTGCTTCATCATTGAAGATGATTTTTTGTCCAAAATTTGGATCCGCTTCCAATTGCTCCAGAGCCCAATCAGCGAATGTGGGAAGAACTTGGTGGTCTTTGAGAAGCTTCAGTTCTTGCGTTAATTGGATCTTATATGGATGCATGCCCAAGTCTTTTCACAAAATTCGCCAAGTTGAGGTCAGTGAAAGGCCAACGCCTAGTGCACGACAAGGAGCCGAGAGTTTTGCGTCTTCAGCCACACTTTCAGCAATAGCAGCAATATACTCTCTTGACCTCACGTTTCGGCGTCATACACGGACTGCTCGATCAGCAACCGAACCGCTTTGCTGGAATTTCGCGATAATTCGTTCGCTCGGTTGGACGATCATTTCGACCGTAGATATTTCGTAGCTCTCGCAAACAGAACATGAATTTTTATCATAAATTTCAACAATTTCGACGCGCTGTTGAATAGTGTACCGTTCCATGATAAAATGGGGACTATCACAGAACACACACGTCAAAGATTAAAACCGTTGCCACCTGAAACGACAGAGCAATAAGCTGTCAAAGTTCTGACATAGTTATTGAAAAACCCATGAATTTCTTATTAACACTAACTTATTAAAATTTCTTTCATGACTAGGAACGGTAATCGATATTGTTGACATTCTTAGTTGAATTCAAATGTAAATAAAACCCATTTTGATGGAACATTCAAAATGGATAATTTTGTCCCAATCTGGTCCAGATTATTTGAAGATCTATTAATAAAAATCATACATCTATGAACCCAATTTCATCGAAATCGATTCTATATGGTTTCAGTTATTAATTTGAACACACACACACAAACAGGCACATTGAGAAACACTGACTTCTTCCAGAATTTAGACTAAGATAATTTCTGTTAATGGTAAATTATTCCTCATAAACGTAATCTCAGTATAAGACACGAACTAAGGTGAGTTAAAAAACCTTCAATAGTTGAATCCAACTGTATTATGTCTGTATGTACTATGTATATCTATTGAAGTATGAACATATTTTGATAGAAAGTATATAACGTGCAATGGAACAGAAGTATGGGACATTAGTAATAAGATGAGATACAGTGTTTGTCCGGAAAGTAACATCAATGACTTGAGAATAAAATTTATTGATCAGATCTGTACAAATCATTAAACCGATTCAAAGTACTGTCCGCTTGCGTCGATGAATCTCCGCCAGCGAGACCTCCAGGCATCGAAGTCCTTCTCTGGAATGTCCTTTAAAGCCTTGATGCAAGCCTCTTTGATGTTGTCGACCGTCCCGAAATGTTGACCTTTCATGGGAGTTTCAAAGCGCGGAAACCAGTCTGGGGGAACCAAGTCAGGAATGCAGGGAGGCTGGAGAACCGTCAACACACCTGCATTGGCCAGGTAACTTGTCACAACAAATGATGTGTGCGCTGGTGCATTATGATGGTAAACTATCCAATCCTTTGCGATTTTGGACCGGACGCGCTGAACCCTGCGTTTTAGACTCTTGAGAACTTCCAAGTAGAGTTTTCCAGTCACGTTTTCTGGAAAACGTTTTAATTGCCAAAAGCTGTTTTAATGATTGTAACATCGCTGCGATCTTGCCAAGTTTAACGCAAAACTTGATCGCTATCCGTTGTTCCCCTGAACGCTGCACTGTAGCTTGTACGGGGTGACTGAGACGACTTTAACGAAAAATCCTGTCTGAACTCTCCACATGCTTGGAGGGTACTATCTGTGCATGTGCTCGTTCTATGATATTCCGCTCCACTCATCCCCATACACTGAGGCGCGCTGTGGCGTACAGTTGCTTCCCGAAAAAATCATTGACATTAGTATCCGGACAAACTCTGTACGCGGATAGGAATAAACATTATAGAAGAAATCGGAAGACGACAGTTTATGGGTTTGGACATGGTTAAAAAGGGCTCCGCCATAAAAAATAAAACCCGTTTGAAGAAACAATAGCAAATCCCAGATGATAAGATAAAGCAGAAGAAGCTTTGACGACAGAAGACATAGCAACTGAGTATGGACAGACGGAGCCAGCCCTAATAAATCTGTATATAGTTAAATAAATATCATACTAAAAAATAACGATATAATCATATAAATTTATTGCAATCGTTTATTTATTTATTATCTATTCATATATTTCTATCAATTTATGGGACGCCCGTAAATTATCACTCCAGATTTCCATTTAGAAGATTTGAAATTCAGTAATGATAATTGTGTAATACATATTTACAAATATAACATGCTCTCAATATCTCTAATCGCCAATTAAGTAACTATTATAAAATGCTCGCGCATAGATATTGGCTCGAAGAATCCTAATGGCGAGAATTTCATATGATAGGAAAAAAAAAATGTCAAACGGCTGAACTGAACAGAACACAGGAAAAAGGAAAAATTTAAATACCCTATAATACGATTATAAAATAATTCAGTTAATTCTCTCTGATTAAAATTTATTACTCATACGAACGTACATACAAACATATTATTAGTTTCTTTATTCATGTAATGTTTTATTCAGGTGCGGACTTACTTAATTATCTTCCTAAGCTTTTGCAATATTACTTCGGTTATATGAGAATTGTCTATTTAGTTGTACGTTTTGTTGCATAGAGGGCGCCACTAATAGAATATTCCACCAATAGTAATTCCAATAAATTATTCTCTCTAATTATTTGTCCAAATAGATCATAAACTATACGGTTTATTTTAATTTTTTAATCAGAACCGTCATGGATGAAAACAAAATGGCCAATGATTCGATTTAATATTAATTGCCAAACCATAATCGGTTTCCGAAGTCACGAGTATCAGAATATAACGTACGAACAGATACTTAATGATTACGTGTAGTGGCGGAACTTCAAAATTTGCGCCCCCCCCCTCGGTAAACATAAATGTTTCAGCGAATTATTGTTTATTTAACAAAGGAAAAACGTTTGTTGAATGATAATTGCGCTTCCTGGAGCCTCCCCCCTCCCTTCCCTCGCAAAACAGGTCCTGTGCCCGATAGTTCCGACCCTGATTACGAGTAAAATTTCCTCAGTGTCCAGGATATTCTGATCAATATTGCAGCAATTTATAAGTTAGATCCATTCAGTCCTTCGTACTACCTAAACCGAAAAATGCGTTCGATGAAATTTTATTTCATGAAATAATGAAATATAGGGTTCAATATTTTTATTTCTTTAAATATAGCATAAATTTTGTGTTATTTCAGTGGAACTCAAACTTTTTTATTGTTAATACTATTGATGAATGGTGGATGAAGGAGAAAAGAGAAAGTACGCATATGAAATTTGTGTTTTATTCCAGTGGCACGCAAACTTTTTAATCGTTTTTCCTTAAAATCAATTTTCCATACTACGGAGATATAAAAATATATTAATGGTTCTAATCAAAAGTCTAGAAACTTAGTATCCTAAAGTGCAGGCAAAGGTATTTAATAGTGTTCGATAAAAGTGAGTGATTTTTTGGGATGTGATGTGTTTGGTAAAAACCTATTTTTATTTTTACAAACATAAATAAATATTTATTAGTTCATTTGTATACTAAAAAACGAATAAGGCCTACCGGGGATTGACAATACTCTCTCATATGGAACATACTAAATATACGGGGTTTGAATAGAGTCCCTCTATTCCCTCCCTTGTGCGATATTTTAGAAACGTAATAAAAATATTAGAAATCTCTTCAAATGTAATCCAAAGCTTTATTTCAGATGGTTGAAATGAAACAGTGTTACATAACACAACTAAAGTGGGACAGATGCTTTCCGAAGCTGCCAAGAAAAGCGAGTTGAGAATCCTGCTTTTGTATTCTTTGTGGAACAATGCTGCCGGACGACTCAGGTTTTTTTGGCGAAATTTTTGATACTGTCGATGCATAAATCAATCGAAGAAATAACCACTGACTCCTCCATATTTCCATATTGTCTCCAGAACGAAATTTCCGGCGAATGTTCACGTGTTAAGTGTTGTGTCTAGTGAGGGTTATGTCATGCCACAGCATTTTTTTAACGCGGGGTAAAATGTCACTCAAGAAATTTACTTGCATGTTCTGATCATCTGGAAGGCCGTATGTTTTCCAGCAGGTTGTCGGATAACGTCGACATGTTTTGGCCCAAAGAATTTTACCCTCCCAACAGCCCAGATTTAAATCCTTTGAACTTCAATGTATGGAACGTGGTTGAAAGTTATAACTAATCCAGATATCCAAACGCTGCATTATTGAAGCGGCATTCACCGATATGGACCGTGACAAATTAAAACGGGCCAGCAATCGCTTCTGAGCGAGAATGGAGGCGGTAATTCAAGTAGAGGGGGGGTTATATTGAGTAAGTGTTTTCTTTATGACCTAACAAACAATTTAGAAAAAAAATTATAAACTTCTCCACTTTTACGACATAAATCATGTTTCAAAAAAATGTTTAATTTGTGTGGATTTTAGAGCCGCATCCTGTAATAAACCTGAATTGATCTATTTAATTTGTAACGGTGTTGAGATTTAAGTAGGAACTTAATTAATCGAAAGAAGAATAAAATCTTCAATGAACACTCTTAATTTTGGGACGTATTTTAATACTCAAGAATAATGTATTGTGAGAATATTGTAATATTGGCACTTCAATATGCGTTGATTCGTGGATTCAAATGGATTCCACTCTTCAATATGGATTCGTGAGGGGCAAAAGCACACAGACAATATAGTCACGCTAAATGATGTGATAAATAAGAATGTTAATGAAGGGAGGAAGGTGTACCTGGTGTTCTTTGACCTTAAATCAGCATTTAATAGTCTGGACAGAGAGAGGTTCTGGAGGAGGATGAAGGAGGTGAGGATTACAGAGAGAATGTATGAAAACGTAAAGAGGATGTATGAGGGAAATAGAGTACGAGCGAGAGTGGGAGAGGGCGTGTCAGAATGGTTCAATGTTTGAAGAGGGGTTAGGCAAGGATGTCCGCTAAGTTCGAGTCTATTTAATATATATGTCTCGGATTTGGAGGTGGTGTTAAGAAATGGTCAGGCAGGGGGAGTATTGGTGGGGTATGAAAGAATATAGTCACAAGGATACGCGGATCACATAGTGTGCATGGCCCGTAGTAGAGAACAGATGAATGAGGTGATAGAAAGAGTGGATAGATATATGAGGAAAAGACGAATTGAGGTGAATGTGGATAAGACAAAAGTGATTGTGTGTAAAAGAGGAGGGCGAGAAAGTAGGAAAGATGTGTTTGGAATGAATGGGACGGAAATTAAGTGTGTGAAGAAGTGGAAATATTTAGGATACATGATGAGTAGTACGGGAAGCGAAAGAGAACATGTAAAGATGATAGTTAAGAAAGCGGGAGTAGCAGCAGAAAGGTTAGGGAACGTGTGGAAGAATAGATTTGGGGTTTCGGTAAAAATGAGGATAAGGATACTGAATGTGTGTGTGGAGAGTATGTTAATGTATGAAGCAGAAGTATGGGCGGTAAGGGAAAGAGAGGAGATTAAAGAATGGCAGTGATATACTTGAAGAGGATTTTGGAAGTGGATAAATCGACCCCGGGGGAGATCTTGTTACAGGAGGTAAACCGGTATAAGTGTTGGGTAAAGGGGGTAAAGAAGATGGCAAAATATGAAGGAAGGGTAATGGTAGGAGAGACGGAAAGAATTCTGAGGAAGGTATACATATGCGCAATGCAAGAAGCGGAAAGTGGAGAGACGAAAAATAGATGGGTGATAGAGAGAAAGAAAATATAAGAGAGATGTGGGTGGTCGTTGAGAGAATGCTATGATAGAATGATGAAAGGGGGGCTGAAAGTGAAATGGAAGTGGAGAAAACAATGATGGATGTGAAAAGACAAGAGAGGAGGGAGAAATAGGAGGAAGTAGGTATAACGGAAGTTGTAAGGAAATACAAGTAGAAGGAGTGGTGCCAGAGTATTTGGAATCGAATGAAAGTTTTAGAGAGAAAAGGATGATTGCAAGGTTTAGGTGTGGGAGCATGGAAAGGGGGAATATATATTGGATGAAAGAGAGTGAAAGAAGCTTTAGGTTATGTGGAGGGATGGAGGAACATTGGGAGCATTGGGTGAATGAATGTATAATGATTGGATGGTTGAATGAGGAAAGGGAGGAAGCGAGGAATTGGAGGGCGAGTGGGGAAGAGAGGGAAAGGGAGTAAAATAATGTAGAGAATAGTGGAAGAAATAAATGGAAGGGGAAAAAAGTAAAAGCGGGAAAAAAATATATAAATAAAAATAAAAGGGAAACTCTGCATATCAGGTTCAGGTCAGGTTCAGGTCAGGTAGTGGGGGATGGGAGGAAGAGGAAAGAGAAAGAAAAATGGTCTTTTCTTCTCCACAATTGACGTTTCATTTTAGGTTTAGACGAATTATGTTTTAAATTGTGTTATTTTATATTCATTTTGGAATACTATTATTTGTATTGTATTTATGTCAATAAAGGTTCATTTATTATTTATTTATTTACTGATAAATGAAAAGTCGAAAAGAGTGCTCCAAATTTCTGTTTGTAGCGCTGTCCTCTTTCGATGAAGTAGACATTGCTAGTGCAGTGGTTGAAACATCAAGTTCCCACGCACATTATTGATTTAATCAACCACTGCACTAGCAATATCTACTTCATTCGTAGAGGACAGGTTCAACTTTTATGGAAAACTTTGAAACAAGAGTTTTGGAGAAGATTCGTCTAAAACCCAAATTATGGGTGCGCTATGTTGACGACACATTTGTGATATGGCCACATGGAAGTCAAGAACTACAGAAGTTCCTCGACGCAACTTAATGCTGAGCACCCAAAAATCCAATTCACCATGAAAGTAGAGAACGACTATCAACTACTTTTTTAGATGTGCTAATTTCAAAGAAACCTAACGGGTCTTTTATACACACAGTTTATAGAAAGCATACAAGCAACCACTACACGCTAATTCGCACCACCATCCAGGATAGAAGAATTCCATAATAAAACTTTAATTTATCAGTCAAGATTACTTACCGACGCTGAAGGAATAGACTCTAAAGTCGCAATATTGCGAGGCGCACTTCTCTAGAACGGCTATACTAATACCCACATAAACAAGAACCTACTACCGAAACACAAAATACAATATCCGGAACCAGCACCATCTGAACCAATTCCCATTGCAACTCTTCCAAATTAAAAAGGAACTACCGACAAAATATCATCTATCCTAAAGAAAATCGGCATCAAAACAGTATTTAACACACATAAAAAAATCAGCAGCATATTATCCAAAGCAAAACACAAAATTCCACTAGAAAACCAAGGAGTGTACGAAATACCCTGTAATTAATGCGAATAGGTCTATGTCGGTCAGACAAAAAGAAAAATATCAGCCAGAATAGCTGAACACGCAAACAACGTCAAAAAGAACCACAGCACGTCCGCTCTTGCCCAAGATAACTCCATAAGGGGTCATACAATAGCTTTTGAGAACTCTGGAACAATAGCCACTGAAACCCACCATAGCAAAAGAATTACTAGAGAAGCCATAGGAATCGAAAAACGACTGAAGACGATGAATAAACGAAACGACAACGAAAACATTTCTAGCACTTGGACACTTGTATTACATCCATACCGTGAAAATAAACAACAAATATTTTACATCAACAACAAATCAGACAAAAATGCATCTACGGTACGACCACCATCAGCATCCACTCAACCACACAGTGTACGACCGCCATCAATAACATATGTAGACACAACAACATACGTCACCGTAGCAGGTGCGGCAAGCGCTGACGTACAATGGAGAATAACAACATATTAGAATAACAACGTATTACACAATAAGTTTTCAGACTCTCTCTAAGCCTCCACAATGCCAGGTATGACGTTGGCACACTGTAATGCCTACCACGCGATATATAACCCTGAAGACAAACAACTACTCATTAGATTACACTCGCAGAAACCTCAAATTTCAA
>WYDF02085174.1:0-11040 GCA_009867245.2 Adranes taylori | reverse complement strand
AGATATCTGGCATATATTGGCGAAACTTCAGACGGCCTCGTCATGGAATCATGTTCTCATGTATAACAACAGTGTTCCCAGTATAACAAAATTGTTGGAAACTATTAACAATATCACCTAATATATTCTGAAATTTGCTCAAACGATTCTCTGTTATGGCTGAGGAATTGTCCCTGAAATGAAGTTACTTCAAAATATTCAAGAACCTATCATGTATCATGGCATTTCTTATGCGAAAATTGGTATACGTGTTATTTTTCGACCAATATAATATAATTTCTAGTACCTGCACTGTGCCCATAATGAAATTCCAATAAATTTGTTCATGTCATCTAAAGTGACATTGCTGATATTTTCTTGTGTTAGATTCTAAATACTCGTTACTATCAACTTCGCATGGAATAGCATATCAGTAAGTAATAATCAGTAAGAAGTAAGAGAAAACGGATTAAATTTGTATCCAACAACTCCTCGTCTTGCGAACATTCAGTTTTACATTTCTCCTTCCGGCTATTGGCATCCATTCTCTGTTATCATATTTTTTTTTCTAACTCGTTCACTGAAACTTCATCTTCTGAGGAAAACTTAGTAGTTTCACTATTCGTTCGCTTACAATCAGTAACATCCTTTCATTCGAAGAGGACAATAGCACTCGTGGTTTCTTTATACTATTTAGAATAATGATTCATCTGAAGAGTTTTCTTCTTCATGTTGATTGTAAACTACTATTGGGATATTGGCATTTCACGTAAACTATTGGAATTTTAATAAAAGTAAGAGTGCAAATTATTAGGAAGTATTCTTCCAATGATATTTCAACAATAATTTTGTTGTTCATATAATTTCTTTACTGTGGGTCTATTTTAAACTTAAAGTCCTGCCGCATCACAGCCGGCAGGAAGGATGCCGGATAATTTTGCCGCGCACCAACCTTTATTGATTAACTCGTGCGGAAATCTTTATATTGCATACCAACCCGCACATACTGGACCGAAGTTTTACATTTACCCCTATAGATGTACATGATACGTCACTGTTCCCTTCCTAAGTAACCATGGGTCTCCTATAAAATCTCGGCCAAGCTGAGGCTTGAATCTCAGACCTAAGAATATTTTTATATTGTTGAAATTTTTATATGATACACTTGTCAACAATATACTAGTTGCTATGACAACCACTGATAGCGCATGCGTACCTGACAATAATAATAAACCTTTATTGGCATTTGCTACAATGTGTAACTTAACTACAAGTTAATTAAATCCACTAAACTGAATTAAATTTTCACATTACACACAATATCCCCTTAAATGAAACAAAACAAAAACATCTAATTACAACAAATAATCTATAAGCCGAATGATATGTGGAAGTTTCTGTACTGTTTTTTTTTTAGTACCTGAAAATTTTCTACGAATTATATGAATAATACCAAGATGTGGAAAACACCGTCCGATAAAACATTCTACGAAATTGCACGTCGGCATCAGAATCTTGAAATGTTAACAACTGTTTACTAAATTCTATTAAAAAGTTGAAAATAAAAATTCATAACTACCACCTTTGAAAACTTAAAAGTGATTCTTGATTTTATTTTTTGGGGAATTTCTCAGTTGCCAGTTTAAGTTGAGAACTATTTTGATTCTAAAGGTAACCAGATGTTTAACTTAAATCCTTTTCTATAACTAGTTGAAATCATCCCCTATCGGCAAAGCATCAAACTAACTTGAAATAACACATTAAAGTTATGCAAAACAAAACATTTTTATCTAATACAATTTATCTAATACAACAAGCTCACATATCCTCAAAAATGCTTTAATAAAATGATCAAACACAAACATTGTTTGTTTATTTAACAGTTTTTGTTATTTAAAAGTGCATTATTCATGTAAACTTTTTCTAATAATTTCTTAATGTTCGGTTTAACATCCAAAATGGTGGAATTATGCCCAATTGAAAAATTATGATTGCAATTCAAAATATGACAGGCCAAATTCAAATTATCTGGGTTGTTCAATCTAATATTATTGTAATGTTCTTTAAAACGTGTCTGAAAATTCCTGGATGTTTGGCCAATTTACGAAGAATCACATGAACAGCAAGACAACTCATAAACGCCACATTTCAACTCTTTAGAAATCCTATCTTTATTGTTTTGAACATATTGAAAGGTTTGTTAACGTTAAATGAAATCCGGATATTAGTTTTATCTAACAATCTTGACAATCTGTTACACTCTGAATTTTAATAGGTGAAATGTTAAATTGAAATCTTTACTGTACGTAGCAATAAAAAGTTTGTTACATTTTTTCAAACTAATATTATTAATAATTTTAATGGGTTGTGCGAACCTATAGACCGAATAAAATTGATTTCAGAAATGAAATCTTCTAAAGACATCGGTATACAAAAAGCTTTATGTGCAAAAGAATTGAAGGTGGCAAATTTATGCGACCACGGTGCGTTTGAATCAAAAGGAATAGGAGTATTACAATAAGTATTCTTCCTGAATACCTTATATGACAACACATTTTTATTGTATTCTATAAACAAATCCAAAAAGGAAATAGTTTTCTTGGTCACAAACTCATTCGTGAATTTATTGGCCTGATTGAAAATGTCATTAATAAATTCCAATTCAGACCCCCCCCCCTCCCCACAAAAATAACCAAAATATCATCAACATACCTAATTAAATCACAAAACAAATTAATTAAACTATAATATTTACTGTAAGATATTTAAAGAAAAATGAAGTAATCATTGCCAAACTTACAACAAAATGCCACCCACCATCTTGTTTCTCAAACTATTTATGAAGTATTCAATAGACTTTTCGTATATATGGGGGACACCGGAAATAAACTTCTTAAAGTTTAGATTCAAATCCATCAAAACGTTTGTATATACTTTTAATGTCGAAATTTAGTTTACAAAACCATAATTTAGCTACAAACTGTCAAATTTAGTAGAAAAATTTTCAGTTTCAATTTTGGCGCACATGTGTGATAACAAACGATGTAAAAACCTCATTTGGATCCATCTTCTAAACGTTACGTCATGTGAAGCCATATAGGAAAAATATATAGGGAGCGGGACTTATTTGCGAAGTCGAAAGGTCTGGGCAGCAGTCCTACTAATATTATTCACATGTCTTAACAAAGGCAAATATTTGTTTAAAAGTAATACTATTCAATTTTCATTTCACTCTAAATCATTATCAAACTTCTATAGAAAATTCGTTACACAACTTCATTATTACTTTTCCAACAACGTCCATCCCTTTTATTTACTTCTGTATTAGAATATAATAAAACACAAACTCGGAAAATATAATAATAGTGCGTATACAGTCTGTAATACTTTCTGTTCGAAGGTTTGAGACTGCTTCGGCACTTCTCTTTGTATTACAAGTTTCGCTCTCTGCTTAATTGCATAAAGTCGCGGTTTAGTAGAAAAGTTTTTAAGTGTCTTCGTTAATAATTAACTCGTGAATAGGTTTCAATGTAGTGTTAGTTACGTAGAGAACAACACTACGTTAGTTTGAATGTATACAAAATTCGTAAAAACTGACTTACTGCTATGGCTGTGTTTTATATAACGACCTTTATTGGAATGAAATAAATTCTTACAACTTCAAATACTTACAAATACATTAAATTTCATATTTCAAACAATCGTAATAAAACATAATTATATATTTCACAATTAATCCTACCCCTCCCCCCCCCTTTCTTAAAAACCTCATGCATTCCCGCCGTTTTCCACATAAACATTATAAAAAATTTCAACTTTAACAGACGACAAACACAAAATAGAACCCAAAAGAAACAAAAAAAAAACAACAAAAAACCATAGGATTAAGGATTTCTCTCTCTTTTTACTCTTGCCTCCCTTCCGTCTTCATTCCTCAATAATATTTTCCATTATCCAAATATCTTCAATCCTTCCACCCAAACAAGCTCCTATATTCCCTACAAGCCGTCTTTCTTCCTCACTCCATAACATTCCCGTACAATGCATTCACCCAATGTTCCGACCTTCCTCATCTCTTCCACATATCCTACATTTTCTTTCGCTCTCATTCATCCAGTACCTGTTTCCCATTTCCTCACTACCACATCTAAATCGCGCAATAATTCTTTTTTGTTCCATACCTACATTTGCTATCATATATTTTGGTATTCCCTCCCCATTCATTATATTATAATATTTCCTATTGTATCTTCCATTACTTAATTTTTTCCATCGCTCTTGCATTTCTATATTATCCATCCTCATCTCAACTTCATTTACAGCTTCTTCCTCATCACACATTCTCCCATTCCATCTTTCCATCGAGCATCCTCCTATTCTTTCATAAAATTTCTTTCTCTCTTTTGCCCATTCATTCAACATTTATCCTTTCTTTCCGCCTCCATACTATTCAAATCCACTGATTTCAGCAATCTTTCATTCTCATCCACCATTACCTTTTTCTTGTACCTTATTACCTTTTTCATATCTTTATTCCAACATTTATACTTCTCACATTCTTGCAAAACAATCTCACTCGGTGTTGATTTTTCTACTCCAATTATTGGCCACAATACTCCATTCGACACCATCTATAATCTTTCTTTCACAGCCCATACTTATGCTCCATATAACTTAATTCTTTGCACACAAACTTCTCTTATTAAATTCCTCATTCTTACCGAATCCCCAAATTCCCTTTTCCACACACATCTTAATCTTTCCATCGACACTTTCGCTTTCTTTCCAGCCACCCTCATGTGTCCGTTGCAGCTCCCATTATACTTTAAAGTAAAACCTAAATATTTATACGTTTTCATTTCACATTCTCTATTAACTGTGTGCTTCGACCTCAAACTTATCATTTTTGCTGCTCCTCCCACCTCCCTTCGTGCACATAATCACTTTCGTTTTGTCCACATTCATCTGTAATCCTCTTTTTTCATATACTTATTCACCCTTTCAATCATTTCTTCCGTTGTTTTGTTGCCATGCATACATCAACTGCATATCCAAGTGGCCACACATTCTCTTTCCCAAGCATTACACCTCAACTCTGCCCTTTTCTCAATATATTTTGCAAATCAGATATGTAAATATTGAACAGGCACCCACTAATTGGACATCCTTGTCTTACTCCATTCCATACTTCAAACCATTCTTGTCCCTTTTGTCCCTTATACATTTCCTTTACAATCCCAATGATTCTTTCTGGCATTCCCACTTCTTACATTCTCTTCCATAATTCCTCTCACAATGTTGTCAAATGCTGCCTGTACATCTACAAACAACAGGTACATTTTCTTGCCTATACACAACTCTTAATTCAGAATGTATTTTTTACCAAATTACCAAATTATCAGTTGTGCCTGTACCCTTTATAAACATAATTTGAGTATTCGACAACACCCTGCTCTCACTCATATATCTCACAATCCTTTTATTCATGATTCTTCCCAACAACCTATATACTCCCTCTATAATTCTCCACCTGCGCTATATCCCCTCTCTTAGAGATTCCTTCCATTCCATATTTCATACAATCCTCTCACTAATGCATCAATGATTCAGGCATCCCCATACTTCACATGGAATCGCCTTCAGGGCCTTCCGCGCTCCCCTTCTCAATTTTTCTATTTCCTCTAATACATTTACTTTCATAATGTCCTCATTTTCATCCGCACCATTTCCATTCATCCTAGTCCCATCTTCACTTATCCTTATCTCATCACTCATATTGACTCTACATTTGTTCTGCCACTCATTTATCCCTATTATGCACTCTTCTCTGTCCTTACCTATTATCCCATTCATTCTTATGGCTTAATAAAACGATTTTGATTGAAAGACACATAAACGTGCACTTCATATAAGACTTCTGACTTCTAGTATAAGAAGATGAGGAGGAGAGCCAACACAAGAATTCCTACTTTTTAATAAGTTTCTACATACTTTTTTATGAAACTATATATATGACCGATATGCAAGATCAGATATTCCGATTATCGATTAATATCACACCGATATGCTGAACATAGTAATCCAAAAGATTCAAATTTGGATTAGTAGAATCCAAAATCGCGCTAAAAAGTAACGGTGACGCGTGAATAGTCTAGAATCATGAATAGTCTGAGCGTTTGACAGCTGCCAATTGAAAATCGGGACATTTAAGTGCAAGTGAATGTACGCACCTATAGCGTTCAAATCTAAAAAAAAAAAAATGCAAGTGTTTACTTACATTTAGCTTTCAAACATAGTTACTTTTTATCTTTGAATGAGAGAGCACAGGCGTCAACAAGCCAGAGAGCATTTGGGCGGCAACGCCCAAATTAAAAAATCAAAATATTCGCGCTTGCTGCTATTTTTAAATCTAGTTACTTTTCATTTTAAACCTAAAGTTACTTTTCATGTTAAATCTAATTACTTTTTGTTTTAAATCTACTACATACATAACCTCAAATACATGAGCAGCAGCAGCAGTAGCAACCCAAATATAAAATTTTTAATTCGCGCCAAAACTAGTTACGTTTATCAAAATTTCTTTCAAAATTATATTATTTTATATATCGATCCTGGTAATATCTATAGTTACAAATCTATTACTTTGTATTTTAAATCTAGTTACAAAGATAAATGGTTATGCACCTTGCGGGCGTATGTGTCAAATTAAAATTTTCATTTTTTTTTAAATTCAAGCCATTTCGAATCTCTGTACCATGTTTTAAATTTCATATTGGAAATGCTCTGTCGTTCGCCATATTGGATTTTCAATTGACAGCTGTCAAACGCTCAAACTATTTATGATAGACCACTTGTGAATGTTTCTCTTTTTAGAACGGAATGGAAGTGGCATGACGTCATGCTCACTGGATGAAACATATAGTATATAGCTATACCATCTGGAATAATTTCAATAATATAAAATTTTTATTCAATTGATAATTAGATTGAAGAGCAATAGCAATGATATATTGTCACCTATTTCTTATAAGTTTGCTCCAATTACCAATAGCGCCACATATGTGTATATTGGCATATTACACGTAGCCATAAGAAGTGAAACGCGAAAGATTCAAAGAAGTCGTTCCGAAGATGAATCGTTCGCGATTCGTTGCTGTCTGATTTGATTAGAAAATAGGAACTTGCTTGAAAATACATCGTTTCTAATCATTGTTTTTGTTTGTCTAGTATTGCTGACGTTCGTTACTGACAGACTAATGTAAAAACATATTCATTCAAATAGAACTAATGTTCAGATTTCGTAAGTGGAACATTTTATTTAAAACCATTTTTTAGAGATTTCTAGTTGAAGATTTCCAACTTAAATGAAGAGTCACCCCATGTCAAATAATCTAAAGAATCCAGAAGTGTGACACAGGCATATGAATATCATAAGGTTCATGAAAATGTACGATTTTGAAAAGTTTATCCAGAAAAATGGTTTCTAAAAAATATGCATGTACACTGCGAAACATTCGATTTCTTACAATTTCTCCTAAACAATTGGAAATATTTAAATGACATTGGGTGAGAAGGTGAAGAAATTTTTTGACCAAAAAAACTTTCCAGACCAGAAAACAGCCATTTTTATTTGAATTTTCCAAATAAACAGTCTTTACGATAAGAGACTAAAATGTTGCACACATTGAATGCCAAATGGTACAATACAATGTGCGAAGTCGTTAGTGTGCTCCTGTTTGACTTTGAAGTCGGACGTTATTGCTACCCAAGGCTTAATGCCCTACCTAATTATTGGTCAATTCAAGACATCTATCAAACGGATATTCCGCGTTCAATAATGTCAAGAAATAGATATCAGTTATTTTTAGACAATATATACCCAACAAAGCACATCACTATGGCATAAAACTGTTCAAAATGTGCTCCATGGACGGTTACACTTGGACATTTAAAATATACTCAGGAAAACCGGCTACAGGAGAACGGGAGTCGGATTAGCAAAAAAAAATGTATGTTATGAACTAAGTTCAGAACTTCTTGTTAAAGGGAGAACCTTATAAGTGAATAATTTTTACACTAGCTAGGAGTTAGCCAAATCTTTTCTTCATTCTACTGCAAATAGTGATCAGAACACTGATACACAGCAACCATATACAAGTCGCGAAGTAAAGTCAGCAGTAGCTACTAGAAAACGTAAATCTAAGGAGGCTACAGAAAAGCCACTGGATATCCTGGCATACATCAAAGGAAAGGCTGGTATAGAACTCTCTGATCAAATGGCTTCCTATGCTACAACCATAAGGAAATGTGCCAAGTGGTATCGGAAACTGAGCATTGAACTTTTATTAGGAGCAGCAGTTGTTAATGCCTGGGTGTTATACAAACACGCTACTGATAAGAAGGTTCAAATATGAAAACTTCGTAAAGATTTGGCTGCAAATTTGGTAAATCAACCACAAGGATCAGCTCTTGAAAAGCAGAATGTGTCTGCAAATAAGTCTCATCACTTGACTGATAGAGTTGAGAAGAACGGGAGGAAAATTAGAAGAAATTGCAGCAGTTGCTACTCAAGTCTACAATCTTCAGCTGAGGTGAGCCCGAGATAAAACGGGCTAAAACTGTTTATAGTTATTGTGAAAAATGTCCCGGACAACCATAGATTAGTTTAGAATGTTTGAATAAGAAGCATTAGTTTGTATACATTTATTATTACACTTAATTAGAGAATAAACGTTAATTTCATTATTACTGCCTGAAATGTTTAGTTTTACATTTTTCCTCAATTCAGATATACCTAAGCTTTACATACAGGCCACGCTTACTGATTCCTATTTGAATTACATTGCACACTCATTTATGGATAAAAGTGACATGACCTAACACATATCGTTGTCTGTCATCATAGTGTCATTCATAAGAAAAATATATGAATGACATGGCAATCAATGTGTTAAAAGATATATATTTTTTTAACTTTTAAAATTTAAAAAACCTATTAAAAATAAAGCATTAATTTTTTTTGTATATCAAGGATGGGCACAATGTTGACCGCGGTCAACCGGCCGACCGCAACTTTTCTGAAAGTCGTCGCGAAGCTAACGTGAAGATTATCAAATTAGAATAAAGCATAAAAGAAGTATATTCCAGAAAAATAGAAGTACGTAACCTAAGGGCGTTTGCCGTAAGTACACTCTTACGAAAAAAGTCGCCCCCTATATCTAAGTTTGAACATCCCTGTTGTATAAAATGCCTAAGGCTCTTCGACTTTACTTGAAACAGTTTCTGTCCATTTCCTAATTTCAAAATCGATCAAATATATAAAGGTATTTTTTATATATACAAACTTAGAGCCCCAGTTTCTATAAAACGACTTCTGTAGACGAATCCTATTTTTAATAGTTCTTTGTATGGAAATATCATATAATACTTAGGCAATTGAACGTTTTTAAATACCAGCTCAACCAGCACCCGTCTCGGTGAAGGAAAGTGGCCTTACATTTTCTTTTTATTTAGAATTCAGTCGCAGTTTATTATTCCGCTCATTTGTTTGAATTGTACTCGAGGACTGTTGCTAATTAATTGGTCTAGCTATTGGTATTTTGTCAAAGGCATGAGATAAATCCAATCAAGTTTCGTTGATCTGGAGCCCGCTGTTACACTTTTCACAAAATTCTACCTGACAACGCTCTCCTCATTTTATTATTAATTTAATTACATGCCCACTTACATTTATTCCAAACCGTTAGTTTAATGACCCTACACTTTTTCCCAGCAATTTTTCGAGTTTGAAAACGCACCTCTCCCTTTCCCATTATTTCAATTTACTATTCACACCATTACTCGATTAACCTGTTCCAACTCCTCTTACATCACCTCTGACAAGAAAGAAACATTCCATCCGCCTCTTGAACAATACAACCTAATTTAAGAACATCAGCACGAGCATGCCATGCTGTTCTATATTTTTTCTAGAAATTCTCCACGCCTGCTTCTTTCATCGCCTCTTTCTCTCTATAACCTCTAGTACAGCTTTTTGTTAAGAAAACTACACTTCCCCAAAACCATTTCCTCTCTATGTTCTTCATTCTACTCAGCACCCTCAGATCCTTTTGCCCAACGTTACCACCAATCTTCCGTTTTCCACATATTCTACACATTTATCCTTCTCATTCGGTCATGGTATGGCAGATACAATGGCATTCTTCCTCCAACTTTTAAATCTCGGTAATTCTATTGTACTTTCTGCCATCATATTTGTCTCCCTTTCTTGCATTTCCCCATCAAATAGCTGAGTACTCTACATCTCTACCTTCTTGTATGCACTCTATTTTCTTGTATTCTTCTTGTACCATACATTCATCGACCATCCTATTCTCACTAATCCTTTCTTCCTATCTTTCATCCATTCTGAACAATATTTCCATTTTCTATCCGATCATTTTATCTCATTGTGTACATTCTTTACGACTCTATGGTCTTCATCCAAGATGTACCTAATGCAAAGATATGCACACCATGCTTTTTTGCGCGTAGGAACTGTGTCTTCTATTTGATTTCAAAGTACATGGTACAACACTATGGTCAACTGACAGAACATACATAACGAACTCAACTGAGTGAATACTGAATGATATGAAATTTAACTAAACATACCGAAAATTATTATCTTTGATATTTGCCATGACGATATTATCTCGCAAATAATAAAATTCCATACGCTCAAAATTTAAATGAATAAAAAGAATTAAGTAATTACACAGTATAAGAAAACAACATCAGAGAAAAAGCGAAGAAATAAGCAACCACCCGCAAAAAAGGCTATGAGATATAATAAATAAACAACTCATCGAAAATATATACATTCAGAACATAAATATACATATATAAGACAACTTTTAGGCCCATTTTTTAAAGAAGCAGAGTGAGTGAAAGAAGCACGGGCGCAACTGAGCCAAAATCAAAAAGTATACACAAAGTTTTCGTTAAAGGAAAAAACATTTCCGCCGCTGCGAGAAAAATTGTTATGTCGTAAAAATCACAGCAAACTGAACGAGAATATAT
>WYDF02085163.1:0-11040 GCA_009867245.2 Adranes taylori | reverse complement strand
CGAAATAGCTCCTTTATAAGTTGAGATGAACTATTAAAGTTTTTTTCTGACCAATGAAGAGCAAGGGACTTTACCAATCAGCTTTCGCCTCGCATACAACTTCCATTGAGGTTTTCTCTAAGAAGCATTATCGGACCACCGTTCAAGATGGCCAAAGTTGTCTCTACAGTGATTTTAATTGACTTTAACAATAAAACTCAACCTCTTAAATAACACTTCTAGTTCATTTCCAGTATTAGAGTAACGTACTAACACGATATTTCAATGAAGAATGTAAGTAGTATTTACTTCTAGCAGGAAGACTAAATTTTAAAGCGATAGGTGCATTATTATTTCGAAAAAGTTCATATTGATGACTAGGAAGGATAAGAATCAATTTACCATTGAGGCAGGGTACATACGTCTTTACATAGCACCTTTACAAATTGAGATGAACTATTCAACTACTATGCCAGAAACACGTGTCCATTCTGCTTCAATTTCTAAATTGATTCTTAAGCTTACTAATCGTCAATATGCAATATGTTAGAAGTAAATGCTATTAACATTCTTCATTCAACTATCATGTTATTGTTATTGCTATCATGTTATTGCTCTAGTATATTGCTCTAGTACTGGAGATGAACTACATGTGTAATTTAAGAGGTTGAGCTTTGGTTGTTAAAGTCCCCCTTTCAATTAAGAGCACTGTAGAGATAACCTTGGTATGTGGAATGATGAATGCAACCTAAATAGTCCGAAGCATTCGCAAATATTGAATATATTATATGGAATACATTAATATATAATAAGGATAGGGTGCATGCACCGGGATCGTACTGTGGCGGAAAGTGACCTTGAACTCTCCAATTACCTCACTGTAATCGACAAATATCTACGAACGTTGATCCCGTGAAGGAGTCCTAGGTGCACACTCCCGGCTAATATCTAATCATAAAATCACCTAGTCAAATGGAGAGTTAACTCCTAGTCATAAAATCACCTAGTCAAGTATGCTCCACGGTGTGGACCATACTATTCTTGGTTTTTAGTTTTTACTCTATTAAATCTTTATGATAAATCTTTATTTAAAATCTTTATTTATCTTTATTTTACTATGTAAATAAATCTTTATTTTACTAAAACCGGATGAATTTTCATATAGATACAATTAATCTGGTTGAATCATTTTTTAATCATGTGGGTTTATTGCAAATGAGGACTTAATTACATCTAGTCAAGATATCATTTAGCTTCAAATTAGCCATGTGCATTGCACCAGGCATTTCGCATAGAGAGGGGACACTGGTTAGTTGCAGGAGGTACTCCAAATTTTCTATATAGCATCTACTCTATGTAGCATTTACTTATTTTAACCGCCATATAAGGTTTTCAAATAACAGCTAACAAACGACGTCATCGTTGGAAGCGGGAGGCCTAGACGGCTTCTGAACTGTACAAATTGAGTAAAAAGTACCCTCAATACGACCCAGAAGAATTCGCCAATATATTCTATTCTATCAAAAGAAGGTCAGAGGAAGAACGGTGAATGCAACTTGAACCGTCCGAAACATTCGCCAATATTACCTACTGCAGTATAAAGCAGTATAAGATTATCGTCATGCCCCGGGGTTTTAGTCAGGTGGAAATATCTAGAACACAGACAGCAAGAAGGACAACGGAAGTTAGAAGGAGATTAATGGTGCCCAATCTGACTACAAACGAAGACAGCAGAAACTAATACCAACAGAAATTAATACCACCAGCAATTAAACGATGTGGATAAACATAAAAGGTGTGTTGAAAGATACGAGACGGCAGTGAATCGGCGAGATGGCAGCACTGCTTTGACAAAGAGTGTGAAAATGTACTGGAGAAAAGAGAAAAGCTAGGGAAAAATATCTACATCGGGACACCCGGCACAATAAGCAAAAATATATAATCGAAAGAAGAAACACCAAGAAGATACGTTGGCAGTAGAAAAGGGAAGTGGAAAAGGCTAAGTTCCAGGAAACTGAAAATTGCCATAATAAACAAGAGGTGTGAAAAATCTACCAGAACTGGAAAGGAATAAAAAAGGGGTTTGAGCCGAACACGTCTTTTGTAGAGCAAAAGAAGATTCTCTTCTCGGGGAATCAGAACAAGTGTTACGAAAATGGGCGGAATATTTCTCGGAGATATTAAATGAAGGTCCAACGGGGTCCAATGGAGAACAATACGACCTAACAGAAGATACGGTGGAAGTGAAGGAGACCACATTGGATGAGGTGAAGTATGCTATAACGAACCTAAATAACCACAAAGCTGCTAGAGAAGATGGTATCCTGCAGAACTGTTCAAGTATGGTGGGAGAGGTATAGTAGAAGAAATGCACAAATAACTGGGAATAATTTGGCGGGAGGAGAGTGAAATACTGTAGTGATTGTAGCATTGAATAAGAAGGGGGATAAGATGAACTGTGCTAATTATAGAGGGATATCCTTACTGAATACTGGTTACAAGATCCTTAAAAAGATCATAGCCCGTAGACTGAAGCCTCAATTAAAAGAAGAGCTGGGCGAGTACCAGTGCGGATTCAGAATCAACCGATCAACTACTGATCAAATGTTCTCACTGAGAATGGTACCTGAAAAATATTACTAATACATTACTACTTTACACCAATTGTTCATAGACTTTCGGGCTACGTACGGCAGAATCTTGAGAGGTCAACTTTATACAGTGATGAAAGAAGAGCTCGCAACCCCTGCAAAACTTGTTGAACTCATAAGAATGACGTAGACTCACACACTCGGCAAAGTGAAAGTATGGGAGAACAGATAGAGAGTATTCTGATAAGGAGAGGATTAATACAAGGAGGCTCCTTATCTAACCTACTCATCAACCTAGCTAGCACTGTGGATAGTTGTAAGATAGTAGTTGTATTGTTAGTCGAGCGTGTTCTATTAACGCTCGAGGCTGCATATTATACATTGACATCCCAAAATCTCGCATTTGCGGATGACATAGATATGGTAGCTACTATACAAGAGTCGCTAAGGGAAAATCTAGAAACCCTGAAGTCCGAAGTAGCCACCATGGGACTAGAAATTATCCAGACTAAAACCAAGTATATGATTAACAGCAAGCACAAGACCCGATGGAGTAATATCCCGTAGTTGGAAGGATTCGGGATTCTTTTAACTTAGATGGTAGGGTAATATGAATTAAGTGATGATTTGAAACAATGATACTCTAATTGTGATATTAACTTTTCATTTACTTAAAATAGAGTTTTAGTAACAATTTCATCCTGAAATATCTGTGGATCCCGGGAGGAGTTGTACTCCTTCCGTAATCCCGCTAGAGATAAATTTCCGAAAAGTTTGAAATGATCCAAGTGCATAAAGAATGTCATCTTTTATATATCTAAAATCATAAATTTCCTCTAAAATGCGACATTTAAAAATATTTTTACGGAGAGGAAGCGAATTTAAAGCTACTGATTACAATTTATTTATATGTACTAAATACTCTGGTTCCAATTAATAGATATATTTATAAACTATCAAAGATATATTTATTAAGAAGTCAAAGATAAATACTTAAATAGGAAAAACGTAATAAGAAGTAAATTGAATTAATACTTGTTTTTATTCCTTTGCGTGTTAATTTACCGATAAATATATGCCGCTTCAGGAAATCATTTCATTAAGGTTCTGTTTCCGTGATAGCATAAGTTTTAATATTTAATATATTCAGTTACATTTAAATATATATAATATCAAAAGTACAATTTTAAAATAAATTCTAACTGTATCTATAAAAATGATCATATGGATGGGTATCGTCGTTTATTGACACGACTACCTTAACTGTTTAATTAATTAGTTAGATTAAGCCAGTAGTCTTCAAAGAATGTGTAACAAATATGAGAGAGTAACAAATCGGAAAAAATGTCGATGAACCGCGGGTGGATGGCCATTTCTGCTATAAGGTATTAAAGCTTTATCAACATCCTTATTTTTCAGAACTTCATTCTATGTGTGTAACTGAATACACACTAACTCTGTATCTGAACCTATTATATCGAATAAATATTATTTTACTAAACCTTCTAAGTTTGTTAGCAACTATCTCATACGTATTTTAATTAAGAAATAAAAATTAATTAAAACAAAATCTAATTTGGCGCTATGCTGACGACGGAGGAAACGGACGTTGACGAATGCAAGGTCAGCGAATGCGGGTTGTGGAAGGTGAATTGATTGTCTGGCGGATGAAACGTCAATCAATTAGTGACGCTAATTCGTGGTGAGATTGATTCGTGATGAGGTTGACTCGTTAGTGTGGCGACTCGTCGGCGAGGTTGACTCGTCGGTGAGGTGGACTCGGCTCGTTGATGCAGTTGGCTGGTCGGTGAGTTCCACGGTTGCTTCATTGATCGTGGCTTTGATAAGATAAGAAATTTCGTTGATAAGAAATTTACTTATGACGGGATGAATTTAATTTAAATTTAAATTCGAAACATAAATAAGTGATTTGTCGGTGGCGCTTACTTAGCAGCCAAACAGATTCCAGAGTGCGAAATATAACAAACTCTCCAAGAATAAGTTGGTTGCTTATTAAAGAATTATTACATAGAACGGTGCGAAAATTGGTGACTCATGAACTACCAGAGTCTAGACCCAAAATACGTCTGATTACCGCTGGCTTGGGATTGACTTTTTATCTGTAATCAGCGACTTTTGGTCACTTTTAACTTTAGACATTATGATGAAACAAACAAATTGCTTTGTATATTCAAATTGCTTTGTATATTTTTAATTAAACGTGCGTATAGCTATTCGAAGAGATTCTTTGTAAAACCATTTATCTATTCAACACAACGCGAATAGAAATCATCAAAGTATTATAAACTAATGCAATATAAATTTTGCTAATAAAATTTACTTGCTTTTCATTATCAAAACATGATAACAATGAACGTGGACTCCAAAAGGCATGGAATCACAATGTCAAGTGAAATATGAATATATGAATATGTATAATGATTTAAGCAGGTGTACAAAATTAAACGTACGCTATGAACCATTCAAGATGTTTTAGTGAAATTATCACGTTTGTATTGTTTTTGTTAATTTGAGATATAAGGCTGACGAATTGTAAGAAATACGAGTTTATCAGTTTTTTAGTAAATAAAGAGATTATCGGTTTTGATTTACTAGTGTGCGTCTTAACTAACCCCACGTCCATCTAGCAGTGCTCAAAATAGTTAAACTACCCTCTAGTTACGAGCATCAAAAGTGCCTTCGGAGTTTTTCATTTCCGGCGTTTTCGATACAAAAATTTACTTTTTGCTATGAAAATTAAATTACTAATATACAAAATGGAGTTTACACATCAAAGGCAAAATATGTTGTCGGGAAATTTAGAGAAAATGTAGAGCTGAAAGGTACAGAAATAATACATCTTTTTATAAATATCTTGGAGTCAATATTATTGATCAAGAGATTGGAAGTAGAATGGGGCAAGGAAGTGCGACAATACAATACTCTAGAACAAACGCACCAGAAAGAATATTAAAATAAGACTAATTAAAAGTATAATTGGAAGTATTGCCATCTGCAAAACCATGGGTGTTAAACAAAAGCGATGCTTCTAACATGTTATTGTCACAGATATTATTGCCTTGTGTCCGAGTAACAAACTATTGTTACTCGGACACAATGTAACTCGGATTGAATCATTGATACTATTGAAAGCAAAAGGTTAAAATGGTATGGTAATTTGAAAAGCTGCTGCCACCAATATTTTATTCAATGTTGGCGTAAGTTTTTTAGTAATATAAAAATCATTCATAGTGCGCCTTATAACCTGCATATCAAACTCGTCTATTTTCTCACAAATATCGGAACGTGGTCTTTTGGTACCAGGAGGTTTTAATTCACCAGCTTTCATTTCCCGCTTTATTCTAGTGATGCTGCTAATAGAAATGCCAGTATATAAAGCAGCTCCCTCAGTCGCTTGATGAACTGTTTTGCAAAAAGTTTTTTCCGCGCTCTTCATCACAAACATTGGCAATTACTTATCTAGCTTGGCCAGAAATGGCTTTACCACGGACACCATCCATATTATAAAGTGTCAAATATTTTTAAAATTAAATATCGCAAATAAACTAAAAGTTAATAAACTTACACCAGGTGAACAAACTTAAAATGTATTTAAAACAAAATAAATGTACACAGCAACACAGCACACAATGTACACAGCAACTGTTTAACAGTTGAACTAAGAATTTGTTTAAAAATATTAGTTTATATATAAAATTACATAATTAGGGATTTTTACATAAGATAATGACTGAGGGAAGGTAATGAAATAATCATTAAGATACTGGATACATAAGGACATGAAATTAATTACTCTTAAATGAGTAGATAAGAAGTTCATTAGGATAGGTATTATTCTCAGCTAAGAATTTATATAAGACGGGGTTTTGAGCAAATCTGTATAATGCAATAAGATAATGATTGACCCAAAATAATCAAATAATGATTAAGAAAATGATTCAAATAATGACCTGTAATATAAAAAAGGAGTAGTTATAAAGATGTTACTCGGACACAATGTTACTCGGATTGAATCATTGATACTATTGAAAGCAAAAGGTTAAAGTGGTATGGTAATTTGAAAAGAATGTCCGGAGGAGAATAGAGTTTACAGGCATTTCTACTACAACAAGACCCCGGCGCATTCACCATTACGATTACATATTCCTACTAATAATCCTCAAATGAGAATACATTGCCAGGTCTTTCAAGACCAGATCGCGTTTTAATTACATCTGTAATGGGCATAATTGTACAAATGGTAGTACAATCATGTTCTGCATGACGGGTTGACTGTTCTTTAGTTCTAAAGATTGTTAAGCAGCCATCGCATTAATGAATTTCAGAATAAAACGTATTAAATATAATGTATGAAATATTGGCGAATATTCACCATTCCACTTATCTTTTTTGATAGAATATATTACAACATTGGCGAACGCTTCAGGGTCCTGGTACGTTTTACTAATTTTCTGAGTTCTCAAGCAGTCTAGGCTCCGCCTTCACCAATGATGTCATTTGACAACTGTCATTTGAAAATTACATACAGTAGATGTTGAAATAAGCAGATTCTACATGTAGTAGATGTAGAAAATTCTGGAGGTCCGAAAACGTCAGTGCCTCTTGCACCGAATAAGTATTCACTCTAAGTACTAAAGTTTGAATCGAACTCTATTAAGTATTTAATTGAACTCCTCCAAACAAAAGGCAGACTTAGGACAAGTTATCGGAATGAAGTAAATGAAGCGTTGGAGGAATAGGATGTAGGTGAAGATGATCAGAGTAAGATTCAAAAACAAGCAAGAAAAAGAGCGCTAGTTTTTGATAGTGCTGGAAATTTTAGTTCCACCACTATCAGTTTTAGTTGTAAGTTTTAGTTCCACAAAATTACATTCATTAACGCTTAACTCAACAATTCAGAACAATATTCCTATCCTAGCAATCGTTTGTTTATTTATGTATTATGTTCTGTTGTGGAACGGTTCGGTATTTAGTAGAACCGAAATCGTCCGGGCTTTGGATCCAACGCAATATGCAGGTTGGTACGAGGGTGGTTTGTTATTCAAGCATATTTGCTACTTGAATAAGCATATTTGCTACGTATCTACCCTCTCTGCCGATACTTGTGTTGCTGTATGGAAATGTGTTCCTGCTACATTACGTGCGAGTCTAATTAAATATTCTCGGCTCGTGTTATAGGTTATCAATGGAAACAAGTTGTTTTAAAATGACGTGGCGGTACATTGCGTTTCAAATATAAAAATATCGTTCTTTAAGGGCGACACTGATTTTTGTAATGTCTAAGTTTAAAATGTTAAACCGCTTCAAGCTTTATAGTAGAAAACCATCTGGTAACTCGAAATTTCATATCTGGTGAAAGGTGTGGTCAATATTATAACAAATATAGCTACTAATATAAGTATTACTATCGTTGCGGTATCGACCAATTAATAAGAGGATTGGAACGAATTTGGATTTGTTGTTTTTAATCACTTGCGAGCGAGTGTGCCATCGAGTTACTGTTAGTTTTGAAGTGAATACATATAGATGCTGTTGGCATCACGAATTCAAATTTACATATATATATACGTATATTTTTTTAGCTCCGGATGGAGTCACCTGTCGAATTTTACTTGCATATCTAATTGATATAGTAGGTACAACAAAAATACAAATGGAAATGTTCATTACTATTAAATCTACTAAATTGTTGTAAGGAGTCTTAATTTCGCCGTTAATTTTTGGAAAGTTTAATCATTTTCCAAAAATATTTGTATAACTTGTTACAATTTCGGTCGCACTGTCGAACCCTAGGATGTCAATTAGACTAAAACCTGTAAAACCAACTCACACTTTGGAATTTACTAAGCACTAACTTCTTTTATTTATAGCATTAAATGTTTAAACATTGTCAATCATCTTTGTTGTTTCCCCACCTTGAGACCTCCTAACAATGATGAAACATGATGGACTAGAAAGTCCCTAGAATAATTGTACTTGAAATTAAAAAGAATTAGTATCTACCATTTGCCACTCTTTGCAACAGAATTGTAGACTGAGTGGAGTCCACTTTGCGAGATTCTAACTGAAAATATGTTTCTAAATTTTTTGATATACTCATGTTAATGAAATGTCGAAGTCGAGGTGAGGACCTAAAATTGTCCAATTCCTTCTACTAGAGGAAAACAGTCTTGAAGTAAAGGAAATCAGCCTATACTAGATCACTTTCACCCACAACAAAACCTCAGCGCATTCACCATTTCGATTACACATTTTTATATTGTTTTAATATATTAAATATATTATATAAAATATTAGCGCATGCTTCGGATGATTCAGGTTGTATTCACCATTCCACTTTTTTTGATATAATATATTAAAAATTGGCGAAGACTTTGGTGTCGGTTTTAGACCACTTTTTACTCCATTTCTTCAGTTCACAGGCCGTCCATTTCTACATGTGAAGTGGGGGCACTAAAAATCCAATATGACTGCTGAAATAAGTATATTCTACATAGAGTAGATGTTGAAATAAGTATATGCTACATGTTGAAATGTTGTTGATGTTGAAAATTCTGGAGCTCCCAAAAAGTCAGTGTCTCAGTGTCAAGACACTGTAAACAACACAAATCGCGCTCAAATGAAAAAAATGTATCCATTAGAGTCAAACTATCTAATGGAAACGCCAGATGGCGCCTAAAATACTCAGTGTTATCAAGGCTCAATACATAAATAGTGACCCTCGTAGATGTAGTCCTTTTATAGGCGTCCTGATACAAAAGGAACTATAAGTTTCTGGTCGTAGAGATTAATAAATTAATTTCTTTTTCGGGTATGGATGGTTTATTAACCTCGTTGTGAGCAGAAGAGCGCTTAGTGGATATTAACTATGGAGAAAAACCAGTAAATGCATCAAGTACACTGTAATTAAATTCAGGGCTGACTTAGTTCGGGTTATTCCACCGTAATGAGTCTTACTACTTTTGCAAAATATTTTTGGTGTCTGTCCAGGATTATGTGCACAACTTAGTGGATTACTTAATGTTTTTTGAGGATTCCTAGCCCCTATAGAATTATCAGCTGGAGTCTTAGAAACTGGTGAATTTTTATTTACTTTTGTACAAGTAGCTAATTGTAAATAAATCTCTTTTAAAATTTTTATCGTGCCTTCAATTCAGGTCTCATATTTATGCAAAATGTAAATGCGTTTGCTTGCCGATAGAAGAAGAATCTTCGAAATTCCAAATTCATAGCGAATTTTAATGGCTAATTTAAACTTATTCACAAAAAAATAAAACATTTACATAAAGATATATGTAAAGGTTTCCAATATAATTAATAAATAAAAAAACTCTGCATTCCGCTATCTGTCATACATTTTTACAGTATATAAGTACTGTAAAAACGTACGTGTGTATATATAACAAGTGCATAAAAAATAATAATTCTATAATAAATGAGATATAGCCGCTGGAAAGTATTAAAATATTAGCATTTTAGAAACATAATTATGTGCAACACGATACTAACAGATGAAGAACGTTCTACAAAAAATTACCAAATGAACCAATGTACTTTTTTTTTCTTCGTATGCCTACTATTACGAATGGATGGATACTTTAATTTATTAAGAACTAATGATTAATGAATATCAACAGTTATTTTACAGCATTCATTTTTTAATTTATTGATAGTTTTGTTTCAATGTTATTTAAAAGCATGGTTCGATAATACGATACAGGCTAGCACAAAAATTATTACACAATTATTATATAAGAATAGAGTAACAATTATATTAATAAGAATAGAATAGAAATGTATTTATTTTTCAAACATTTCACAAATACATATGTAAGTAAATAAAAATGTCAAAATTTGATAACAATAAGTTTGTACAAATGTAAAATAAAAAGAAACACATACAGCTTCATTAAGGCTTATTTTAATTGAATATTTGCTGTTTGGTGGTTAAACCTCCACGCTGGCAATATTTAATAGAGTAAATCATGAAATTAATATTTCTTATTACTTGTGTCTCGAAAAAATGTTTACCCCGTCCGGCACTCGAACCCGGACCTCTCGATCCGGGTTCGCAGCCGTTTGCCGTTGGAGTGCAGACGTTTGGCATTATCTGCCCAACCTTATACTACTCAAAATGCTTTCGTGTGAAAGAGAATGAACCCCAATGATGCAAACAGGTTTGAAGCAAAACAATGTGAAGCAAATCGTTCCATAATCCGTGGAATATTAAACATACCAACAACTTCAAGACCAAGTTACACATTACTAAATTCAGAGTGTGGGTACATATAGACAAATTATTTTGCGCACATCATTCATCATCATCAAACAGCCGTTCGCGTCCACTGCTGGACATAGGCCTCCCTTAGTGCCTGCCACCGCTTTCGGTCTTATGCGTCCTGTATCCAGTTTCCCCGGATTCTCTTAATATCGTCCGTCCATCTTGTTG
>WYDF02085141.1:0-11041 GCA_009867245.2 Adranes taylori | reverse complement strand
TTACCTGCTTAAACAACTATTATAATTAATTTCTGGTTGTGACATTGCAACGATATCTATTCCCCCAATATATTTATGGTAATGTCATTGTGTAAGTAATAAATAGAGATATCAATGTTAATATTCCGACAACGAAAAGTGCGTCGGCAGATAGATGTTACCACAATTGCCATCTGACCGAGGACGAACAAAGTTAAGTCACCTAGAGAGCAAATCTCTTCTGTCTCCCATCCCCCTTATGGGCGCCCGTGAAAAGAACATTATTATATGCAGCAAATTTTTGTTTCAAGAGTTTCATACTCTCGTTTTGCGTATCCTCAAACAAGAAAAATATTTAGAAATTGCCTAACAGATGTGATTACGTTTGCATTTTAAACATACTAGCACAGTATATCATTTTTTTTATAGATTTCTAATCTATAAACATTGAAATATTTATTGCTTTTTATTTTCCTTACATATATAGTTCCCGTTACGTGTAATTTACCCCGGCAAAAATCTACACTATTCTATTACATATTCCCTCTTTTTTTATAAATGTGTAAATACTGTAAATAGATTTATAAGAATTAAATTGGAATTATTTTGAATTAATTTCGTATTTATATTGATATTATTTCGATTATGAAAATAAAACTAAACACAATATGGGATTTCCCTCAGAGACTTTACGCGACTGCAGAATATAGGTAGTCGGCAAAAATCTCTATCTAAGAATGCGGTTGTGAAAACAATCTATAAACACACACTCACATTTATAAAGCTATATATCTATCCTTTTTATCTTATTGATATTATTGCAATTTCCTGCATTTTATAACTGACAGCAATTGAAATGTAACACTGACATATGAAGATACATTAAAATAAAGTTCTGGGCTTGTTTAATTAAATTAGTTTGTATCCTAACTAAACAATAGTCCTAACTGGTCAAGAATAGTTCAAGCAGTTCTAAAAAGTCCACACCAATTGAGAGAGCACAATTTTCGTACATAGTCGAGTCTTTCCTATCCTTTTAAATCTCTATTTATTACTTATTCAAAGCTATTTGGAGAATTTAATCGACAGGGAAACAATTATATAGTCGAGACACTGTCAGAACCCATACAATTTATACAATTGATTTTATTCGAAAATCTTTTAGTTATGGCTTGAAACACTGTCTAAAGCAACTGCTATTTTGGGAATAGGTCGCGCTGGCTATGCATTGCACGGCTCCTACATCAAACCATCGGAACCAGCAGCAGTTTTAATGGTCGTAATCGGGTTTTTAGTACCGATAATGCTAATTCTGCAACAAGTAGTATTTTATCATAGTCTATTCGTTGTAAAAGAAATATTTCAATCAACTGATTTAAATAATTATGTTTACCATCCGACAGAACGTACTTTGCTTACACTTATGCCACTTGGACTCGGACTTACTAATTGTAAATAATATATTATATAATAGAACTTTTTGATAACTTACCTAGATCCATTCGGTTCAATTTAAATTATACGCACTTTGAGCTAAATCACTGTAGAGGTTCATAGCATAGATGCCTTTTCTCAGTACAGAGAAAATATTCTATGATCACAATTACTTCTATAATATCAAGCAATGAGTGCACTAATAACGTGCACTCCATAACGAAGTTCTAAAACTATTTGTACTAAATTGATTTTTTTTTTATTTCTAGATCTTAATCACGTGTGGACAGCATTACATTTCTTCAGCATGTTATGCATATGCCTATCAACAATACTACAAAATATTGTAATAATCGAACGAAATATACAAGACTATATGGATAGACTGTACATGTATCAGATGTATCTAGCGTTTTGTTGTGTATTACTAGTCTCTGTCCTATGTTTCGTTTCTCTATCAAAGGTAAGATGTGTCTCCAGTTGAGTATGAAAACATGAAATACACTAAACCAGTTAGGGTCTAAAACTATAGATCAATTATTTGAGAAAACTGATTCTGTACTGTGATTCTGTACTGTATTGGAGAAACTGATTCTGTATTAAATACTAATCTGTAGTGATCCAAAATCAGGTACAAATATGTCTGTACGAATAGTAGGAGGGTAAGTAATAAGATGTGGGAAATCATATCTTAGATATTCCACCACCCAAAAAATCCTTAATGTCTTGTTATCGTTATCATTTCCGGATAGAAAACAGTATATAAAGCAGAGGAAAACATAATTTTCTCATTGTTAATAAGGTGTAAAGTTATAAACTTAATTTGGTGATGGTCTCTTAAACATGCATCGTGAATACAAAATTTACCTTAATTCATTGTATACAATAAAATTCCTGATAATTTTACAAAGAGATTGAGGTACGGATGATCATCGTACGCTTATTTTTAAGAAAATAAAACATTATGTTGATTTCGTATTATCATTTGTATTCAATAACCGGCCATGTTTTCTTTCAAATGTACATGCATATAATGTTTATTTATAGGTAAGGCAGCGTTATCTCGTTATTGATGCAACGAATATGAATTTAAAAATGATGACAATAACTGTCAGACACATATTTATGAACGCTTCTCATATTATAAATGATAAAAATATGAAACTTTAATATTTTTTTTACTTTAAAAATACACGTATGATGATAATCCATACCTCAATCTCTTCGTAAAATTATGAAGAATGCAATGTATACTATAAATTGAGGTAAATTTTGTATTAACGATGCATGTTTAAGACACAATCACCCTTAATTTGGTTAAGGGAATTCCTTAGTTGTTTGGCGTAAAGAAGACTTCATTATGATGAAATGTACATGTTAGGGCTCATTCAGCAGACAACACTGTAATAGTAGTAGACATTCTGGTATAAGCATAAGCATTCTCGTATAAGCATAACGGCTATAACCTGATCGCTAAGACTCACTAGCCAGTCAAAATTTTACTTAAGAAATTACTTAAACTACATGTAAATATACAAGTAATGAAGTTAAGTAATACAAGAAATAGTTTTATACTTCAAAAGCAAATTTTTAACAAACGAGTTATGAAAATTGCGTGTTACTTGTCCTTAGGACGAATAAGTGTGATATAAACTTGTCTGATACACATCGAAGTACACGACACGACAAACGACAAATTCTTCTAAAACACCAATATGCAGCCTTTGATTGATTAAATTACGAAAAGTAAACACGCATAGTAAACACTATCCTCGTGAACATTAGTTCTTTCCCCACCACCTAACTTAAAGCAATCTTGCTTAAAGGAATTTCTTTGTTTTTTTGAATACATTTTTTTTTGTTTGCTGGCGAAAACGATGTTCCAACTAATCACCCTACGCGATCCACCTCGTCTCACATTCGCACTCCATAAGAACAGAGAAGAAAGTTGGACCCCATTGCATTCACCATGAGCAGTGGGCACAATGCAATTTGCTAACAGAGTAATTCAGAACTTAAAAATATTTTAAATTTAATCTGAAAACATTAATTTTAACAGAACTTTACCAAGTTTGTTTAATGCAATATGATAACCGAAACATAATTCTGTTATTGATTAATTTGAAATGTTTCTATCATTTTCTTACTAACGAAAGTTAAATTTATCATCAAAGACTCTAAACTCCCCCATTGCGTATGCGCCTGATTCAGTTCAAATGCAGATCATTCCAAAAATATTTATTGTTAAATTAACTTAATTCTAAATCGTTGTTAGAAAAAATAGTTTTAAAAATTCGCGAGTTTTCTAATTAAATCACGTGTTTAATTTCTTCACGTAAAAAATTCGTGGATGTGATCGCCACCACATCTTTCATATACTGGAAGTGCTATGTTTTGTTGTATCTTGCATAAAACAAAAATTGAACCTTTTAGTTTTGACTGTCACTTTTTAACTCGTCTATTAAATTCAATTAGTACAATAGTGTTTAGTGTAAACTAAAGAACATTAGTCTAACCTTAACCTATAAATAGCGTACCCTTGAATCCCCCTGTGCCCATATTTGCCTATGTCGCGGGTAGCTTGGCTGTGCGATTTTCCGCGCTTGAGTTACATTTTTGCCTATGGCGCGGACATGCCTCCGGTTTGGCATGGCCTACGATCCCTCTTCACTCTTTTTTTGGCTAATTTCTAAAAGAGCAGTCTGACATGCGAAGTACTCCAAACTGCTTTGCTCTTATGAATTCGTCCACTATGGCGCAGTCTGTGGCCGTTTTTGACTTACTTTTTCCCCGCTGCTGTTTTGAGTCATTTTATCCGTGTCCATTTTGCACAAAATTGAGGTTCTTGGGTCTTATACATGTTCCCCAAATTTTATTTTTTCAACATTCGTAGAAACCAAGCTATTTAATGTAGTACAATAGCCGATTTCAAGTAAATGCATTACAAAACAAAAAAAACACCCTATATATGTTAAATTTTAATTTTAGAAAAAAATGTTTCAAGCAAAACTGAATGAGCTTTTCTGGTAGCCTATATAATTAACTTTATTCAAGCTTTTAGTTCCTGAAACATATCAAAAAGTTTATAACATTTTAAATATGGCAACGTCGCGTTCTATACCACTTGCAGGGATGGCTTTCATTTGACGCAAAATACAATATACTCAGTTTTATACAATATACGAAATTTCAGTCTGAATTTTTCAATAAAATAATCGTTTTGAAACCCTCCCAACATTATAATCTGCACCCACCACTGGTAATAACATTTAGTCAATTGCAGAAGCACAGCCTATAGCTCTCATACAACATATAATATGTATTCCTGTACCTTCGCATATATCTGCTATGATTTAAGCCTTACTCTTACATGTATAAATGATTGTTGAATGTCGGTTGCTATGACGACAAGTTGAGAAGTTTTAAGTTATTTAGAATCATATCTTTGAAACGATAATCGTTAGACCCCTCATATGTGATATCATTTTAAATAGAATTACAAGAGCTATGAAACAGTATAAAAATATATAGGGTCTTAATAAAAAGTTTTTAAAGAATTTGTTTTTGCACATAATCAATTCAGTATATTCAGTGCTCACATTGGCAGAATTCAGATCCCTTAGACTTACATATGCTCCCCAAGTTTCATTTTTCCAACTTTCATAGAAACGGAGGTATTTAGAGCAAAAAAATTTTCAAAGGCCAAATTACTCCCAAGATTGCGTGTCCGTTTTTTTAACTCGCTTAATCACTAAATTATTCAAGAAACTTTCGATAGAAGAAATTAAAAAAATTACGCGTCCAGTTTTTGAGAAAATGAAGCGCAAAATTTTCAAAAAACACTTTTTATATTCGTTAAATTGTGATTTAAAAAAATTTCAAATAAAACCGAAGAGCCTTTAGATAACCAAGTTATATAATAAAGTTTATTTCAATGTCCTATCTTTTATAGTTTCTGAGGTATATTAAAAAATATTTTGAAATTTTTGAACGTGGCAACGTCGCGTTCAGTACAAGACAGATACATCGGACTTTTTTATTCAACGCATAATACAAGGCACTACATGTTTGAAAAATTTCAGCCTCGTAGTTTAAAAGCTGATTTTATTGTGAAAAAAATGGCGCATTTCCGCCATATTGGATTTATAAAAAAATAAAACATAATTTTTGACAATTTACCGTCCGCACCTGCATACCAAATTTCATGCAAATCGCTCCAACAGGTTAGGAGCTATTCTTGAACATCCGAACATACAGATACCGAAAAATTCACACTTCTTTTAAATTTTTCACGAAGAAAAAAATTTGTAAAGAATTTTTTTGCGGTAAATTGTTCCTTATGACTCTTTTCGAATTACGTATTAACGGTTTTCAATGATTTGAATTCAAGAGACGTACTAAGGTGAATAGAAAAAATTCTCAAACATGAATCCTGTATCTTTCTTATACCTATATGTACTTTATACGTATATGGTATATGAAAGATAATTACAAAAAGTTAAAGAAATCTCACGTAAATTCGCGTAACATGGGAAGCAGTGCAACTTAACCTTTGCACCAGTTTAGTACAGTTCATTAGCTCTGGGTACAAATTTTGATCAGTTATCACAATTTATTAATAGAAAGAAGAGCAGAAATGATTTAAAATTTAAATTAACATACATTCGACTTATGACATCCTACTAATGTAACATTTGATTAAACTATTTTATTTTAGGGTTTATATATTGCAACATTTACTCTATTTTTAAAAGCATTGATTATATCAGAAACACTAATAGCCTTTTTATACTCTGCGACCATTTCGTATATGTATGGTGCCCAAGTGCTTTGTGACGACATTCATTTTATGAAGGGTGATCCACCAGCTCATTTTTGGAAAATCACATGGTACATTGCTCCATGCGCTTTACTAGTAAGTAGTAAATTTCCTTTCGATAATTGACAAGATTTATATTAGACTTTATTGTTTAATTAATAAGTAGCATTTTAAATAACTCTCAATTTGAACTTCGATTCAAATAGAGTTTTTTTTTTCATTGTAAAAGAGAAGTGCTAAGTTTAATGCGCGATTACCCCATAACACCAATCCTAACAAAGACAAAAAATATAAACGAAATGGATTAAATGGAAAAATGAAATAAAAATAAAACGGGCAAAGAACTTCTTTATGCTGTATTTATCGAGGTGATAGTGAAGGGGCATTTTAAGGATATATTAGGTAGGTAGATCTTTTAGGATTTTTCATTACTTGGTAAAGACATAAATCCATTAATCTGCTGTGTGGTTACCGGGTTCTTTATCCAGATATTGCTAAAAATTCTCATGCAAACTCGTACACCATTAAACTATCGTGGACCAAGTATATCCTCAAGTGATTCTTGCATAGTTTTGGGCGATTCGATCTGGCAAATGAGAAAGCGTAAGTGGCTTTCCAAGTGACTAAATCAAAAAGTGTGGTCAGCAATTATCTTATTTCGGTTTGAAGATATTTTATAAGATTTGTCATTGTCACAGAGATCATTGTTTATATAAGAGAGAGAGAGAGGGGGGGGGGGGAGAGAGGGGAAATCAAAATTATGGACTTTCCACTCCATAGTCTATAATTAGTCAAATGTAGATTTTGTAAGAGTTATGTAGTTTTGGGATAACAGTCCTAAAACGTCATCGGAGAGTGCTTATCAGGAGGGCCGGAAGAAGGCGGTAAACAAAGTCTGTTAAGCATTAGGGCGATAACACTAGACAGACGCCAAAACGACAAAAAAGTTATTAAAGATATTAATTTATGAGGCGTCAATTATTTTTTGCATCAGGGAGCCAAAGACCTTTCCTCCGGCCCTGCTTATCAGATTAGCGCATTTGTCCATCCTAGAAAGAATATTGTTTAAATCAGAATTCGAGTTAAACGTTTTATTAGATATATTGCCTAGATAACAGACCTCGTTTGCAACAAATTTGCTTCAAATATAGAAGAATTTTGACATTTATTTCTAATTAAGTTCTAATGTGGTGATGTGGGCGAGAAGAAACATGGTTGCACTGGATTAGAGATTGTAGAGGTTTGAAGTGAAATGAAAGGGAAAGGATGATGGGGGGAGAATTGGAGGAGATGTTAGGGGGCAAAGGGGAGAGGTATAGGCATCATGAAAAAGATTTGGAGTGAGATAGTGAAGAAAAGGTGTGAGAATTTATGAAATATAAGGGGCAAAATAGATAAGGCGTGTGGTCAAAGAGGGAGCGGGATGAGGGTGCAGGTTTACATGGAGATATTTTGGGACGTAGGGAACTTACTGTCTCTTTATCCTTTTCTGAATAGATTAATTATTGGAGAGTGTAATGGAATTGGGGATTGATTTAAAAGATTATATTTAGTTTTCTAAAGTTGATATTGTTTTGTTTTTTGGTGTAATATTATATTTGTATTTGAATTTGATTTAATTGGTTAATTTGTAAGAGTTATTTATTTATATCTGTTTGTTCTGTGTTGATTTTAGAGGAAAAATCAGTCAGCGATAAGATGAACCATGTAATTAATTTAGGGATACCAACTCGGCCCAGCTCAAAAAAAGTACATTTCTTTAAAAAAAATTGTAAAATACACATATTTTACATAACAAGACTACATAATTTTACTTGCCAAAAAGAGTACATGTACATTTTATATAGTAACAGAACATAATTTTACTTGTTAAAAAGAGTACATGTAGTCTTTATAGAGTACGTTGGTAACCCTAAATTAATTAGTAGCTCTGCTAGGTGAAGAGGTTTGGTTAAATTTGATTGGTTTATGTTAAGATAAGGTTAGAATTGTCAGATATATTTAATTAGTTATTCCAGTAGAATCTAAACAAGTATCTGAAATTTTAATTGATTTAAGTGTCATAATACTAATGCAACATTAATCCCATTAGTATTATGTTATGCACCAAAATATGAATATCGTATTAGAAAGACTTGTATTGACAACTTACCAATGTTCACAGATTACTCCATTATGATCCAAGTTTCGTTTCATATTTTATTTCACTATTATTGAATCTAATCAACACATATTTTTTATCAAATCGCGAGTGACTTGAACAGAAACTCGCGAGTGTCGTAATTCTTGAAAATGAACAGAAAATTGATTTGGAAAATTTAAATTCACTCTATTTCCTATTCAATTGATTTGATTAAAAGAATATCAATTTAGTATCATCAGAATTTTAAAGTTTTACACATAAATTTTCAATTATATTAGCATAATAAATTATTTCAGGGCATTTTAATATTTAAACTAAATGTTCGCGGCAGCCATATCACTGATAAAATGTTTCTGCTATAGACAACTTTTTATACATGTATTACAGTTTGCAGCGATATGATACAAATAAACTAAAGCTAGGCCTTTTTCAGACTAAGCTCAATGTTTTGAAACTATGTATTTTTCTTTGTGTAACTCTCGTTACATGTAAGTAGTAACTTAGGTATAACTTAGGAATAAATCTGTCTCTCGTATACTTATTCCTAACTTTACACTGACATTGTAAAACATACCCTAAATCTTTAAACTTCTGTATTCCAGTATTAGCTTCCATATTAAGAAGACAAATTTGATATTTTAAACCAGAGTTTCCCAATCATTCTTTCAAAAATGCACCGATCTACACATAATATTTTTAACTTATATTATATTTCAGTTGGTTCTTTTAAACGACTTTATACAGCTTTTTCTTCAACGAAGAATGTATGTGGTACTTATCGTACTTATAATCATTGGTCCTACTATTACTTATGCTACTATTATGCTGTTGAAGTATTTTAAACGCAAGGTAAGTTAGTTAATTAAAAACTATTTTCTTTCATATAAGAATTAAAGATAAACTAACATCATCAAGATTTTAAATACATCCGCATAAAATTACTTGACAATCTAAATCCATTAAAATAAGAAAATTGTAAAATTAGAACTATTGTACAGATTTAATTAAATTGGTACATAAATTATTTAATGTGAATCTAAAAACTTTGACTTGTTTAATTCGGATACATAAATTGCATTGATTTTAGTACTTTCTAAAATGTTGATGGATCGCTATGTATGGGAGAGTTGCCAAAATCGTAATACCTGATTAAATAAATTTGATTTATTAAAAATCTTTAAAATGTACGATGTTGGCAACCGGTATCCAAATCGTACTACCCGATACCCCAAATCGTACCTGTATTACTAATTATAAGTAAAATAATTGCATGGTTTGAAAAGACATTTATTGAATTTTACAAGCATTTTGGACAATAATATATTATCTTCTTCTAATACAGCTGCGCCTGGTGTACCCATACTTTATATCTGTTGCATTGTACCATATCTTCTAGTCTGGTTACATTGCAGAGAATGCAAAACCATTCCTTTTCATCAACAGATATAGCAATATTAGAAGAACTTGTTGAAGCAATATTCAAATTTATTTTCTTTTCTTTCACTTTTTTTTTCTTCTTTTTCAATTCCATTCGTGAGGTGTAAAAAATATCAGAATAAAGTTAGAAAAAAAATCACATGTGACCTCCTGATCAAAGTTATAGAAGGTATCTACCTAGATGGTTACACAGTTACCTATAAAAATCAAATCGGTTGCATAAATTATAAAAGTACGGTTTAGGAGTCTATGCAGAACTTACAAAATGCACCGTTTATCGTAAGAATACCTTTACTAAACTACACATGTAATTTAAACTACTCAAGCTTGTATTAATATATACATAGAAATAATTACAAACTTCACCCAGATTCAACAAATTGTTAGAGAATATTGCGAAAGGGCTAATTTTAGTAAAAAATATGCCATCTGATAGCAATATTTTCTAATATTCGAGCAAAATTGCAGGAGGTACGAGAATAGGCAACTTTCCCCTACTATGGCGAAGTGCTTTGTATAACTTTCCAAAACATGGTAAAAATAATAAAACGGAAATATTTATAAGTAGTCATTGCTTATAGAACAACTATTTAATCACTATTATAGATAAAGTTACAATACAAATTGGTGTAAACTGGCCATTTAACTATATGCTATGTAACTGGAATTGTGGCTATGTGCAGTTTGCCCCTAAAAAGTGAGACAGAGGGAGAGGGATATATTGTGACACCCTCCCCCTCTCTCTCTCTCTCTCTCTCTCTCCCTCATTATCAATGAACAAATATTTTATTTTTGTTATCTATTTTATCAGTTATTATATGTATTTGTCATTTATATTTTAGAAACTGTATAATATGTTGACATCCACTGAATTTTGGGGACCACCTGACAGCATCGAACGATTTCATCGGAAAGTTTTTAATCCAAGGAAAGAAACCAAATGGCGACGGAAAACTACCACATGTAATCACGTGTGTCTCATGAAAAGCAAAGTAAATATATTTACAATATTTGGTTGCCTGTTCTGAACATTTGTGGAATTACAAAAAAAAAACTATATTGGGAAAACTAAACTTTGATGTACGCTAGTACTTCGTATTTAAAGGAGCCTAAAATTGAGCCATCTTTACTTCAGTTAATTTTCATTTAAGGTGCATTAATGTTGAGTTGTGTAATTATCTATAAAAAGCGAAGAAAATGCAAACACGATTTGTAATAGAGTTCTGTTT
>WYDF02085130.1:0-11041 GCA_009867245.2 Adranes taylori | reverse complement strand
TTAATATATCAACACTCACTTAATTCATCGTGGAATTAGCTATAAACCCGCTCCCGCTGATAAATATAATGAAAATTTGTATATAGAATTACTTTAAGAAATTGTATATAGAGATGGTATATAGAATTTATTTAATTTATGTATTTACATATTAACATGATATGAAAGAAACTTATCATTTTTAACAAATCTATTGCTTAAGGCATATTTTTAATATTAATCAACTCTTCGATCTATGTGCAAACAAATCTAACACCATCAATATAATAATTGTTATCTTTATGTTATATGTTATTTTACGTATATGTTATTTTACTTGTTTATATGTTATTTTACTTTTTTAATGTTATTTTACTACTGTCAACATCGCTGATGTTGAAAGCGCGCACACTTTATTTAATATATTTGGAACATGTAGAATTTATTAAACAACTTTGTTTTGTATTTGGTAAATCACCCTGATTAATGTTTTCAATTATAAATGTTTCTTAATCTTTATTTACTCAATTAAATGAAAATGTGTTTATTAAAACTGCAATAAACACTTTCATTATACAAGTAGTCTAGAAATACGGCTATAGTGGAAGTAATATCTCTATTTGGGGTAGTACTCTTAGATAGGAGTATTGATATTTGTTTTAATGACGTAGTGATTAGTATTGATTTTGTTCTTTAAGACGTCAAAGTCAGGTCAGAGGGCCTGAGGACTTGTGTATTTGTCCTGAATATTTCTCCTTTACATCTTTCAATGTAATTCTCCTTTGACCCCCCTGAATATAAATACTATTAAGTAAAAGAATTTTACTAAATGCTTAGTAAAATGATTTTTACACCTTTTAGCTAAATCTAATAATTTGTATTAATATATATTATATAGCCAAGTCGTCTAATGCATAGTACAACTCGCAAATCACTTGGTGTCAAATCATCTGAAACGTCGCGTTCCTACGCCGCTGAGCATGCGCCCTCCTCAGTCAGACAAAAAAGTTTTGCTGAGGTGTCACAGGGCAGTCAGGGATCTTCTTACAAGTCGGTGGTCAAAAAGTACTTAAATATTGGTGAAAATGTGAAGGATTCGTCAGGTAACCATTACTGATTTAAAGTTCCTTTATTATTTGCTATTACATTACAAAGTGAAGAGTTTTATTGAAAATCATTAGTCTTAGGATCTATAACTAGATAAACCACTAAAATTATTGTTTCTAGAACTCCTTCGACATCGAAGATGTATTACAGGATTACGAATCATTAAAATATTACGGAAAAAGAGTTCCCTGATGCGAACGTTTTCGAATTCTGATTTTTCAAATTGTCAATGTGCACTAATATTGAATACGATGTATAAACAAATTTTGGAACATTGCGAAGGTTCTGGTGAGTACTACAACATATTTTATAATGAAAATATATGCCAAGGGTTTCATTCTGTCCCAACATTATACAAATTTATTTTAATCGAAAAAGAAAAGAAATAAATATGAACTCATTCTATATATTAGTTATAAGTTCTTTAACAAAATGTCACAAGCCGTTCCTTACATTTGAGAAAGATGCAATCCGTTCTCTAAACCATAGCCGATGCTCTCTAGCAATATTACTCCAAATTATCCTGATCAAAGTTCTATGAACTCAACCTCCTCTATCCAACTTTTTTTGGGTTCAAAGACAAGAAATTGACATTTTAACAAGATAGCCAAAACCACTCAAGAATGGCTACTGAAGAATATTCATGTCTAACAGAGGTTAGCTAAATGGAATTCCAAATCCATTCTTCTCTTCGAGAGAAAGTTGAAGCAATGCGATTTTATCAAAACGTAAAATATCGAAATGTTAGAAAGATCAGTCAAAGTAGTAATTTTACGTGACACAATTTGTGTAAAAATTTTACATGACACAAATTGTGCAGCCCATTTAGAATGAAATTAGAATCAATTTGAAAACAAGTACTGATAGAACTTCTGGCATTTTGTTATATTCTATTTAATTTTACAGATTTGCGAGTAAAATGGATAAGCGCACTAATAGAATATTCCGATCTTTGCATAGTTACACACAACATACCACATGCCTTAAAACTGTTGACATATGGTATAGTCACATTAGAGGTAATTTAATAATAATAATCGTTAGTGTAAGAAACTTATATAGATTAGTTGAAATAAAGTAGGTTTGAATTATACATAAATTTTGTAGACTAGTTTATAGAGTGCATTAAAATACGGTTAAATATTTAAAGATGATTAAATGGTTGTATATGTTACGGTTAATATAATAAATCCGGATACTATTAATAACAACCGGTCATTATTTATAATATCCGCGTCTTATGGTAAATTTAAATAATAAATAGTAATTATAAAATTTACTGGTAAATATTAATAATTACCTGTGTGGCTTGGTACCTTTAATTAAACCCATTTCTTTTTATTTTCTTGTATTTATGAATAAAATCTGACATTTTATACAAATAACATTTATTGACAAAACTATACCACAGAAAATAAAACTATTTTTTATTAATTAATGAAATACTACAAACAGAAATTATACATTTTTATGGTTATAAATTAATCGTTTATTTTTACATAACGAAGTTTTAAAAAAAATACTTAAAATATGCAACATTTATATATTAAATATTACAAAACAATTAGTGAATGTTATTTATTATCAAGATTATTTATTTTTACAAGAAGAACTTTTATGGCATTTGGAATTACAATTGATTTTTGACTTCTTACATTTGCAACGATTTGAATTACAACCGAACTTACAATTGCAGTATTGAAATCCTTGACCACCTAAGTTTGAAATTAATCGAGCACATTCTCTCAGACCTATTTCATTATTTTGAACTTCTTTAATAGAAAAGTTTCCTTGAAAATATTAAATTGATTCATTGCATATAGTTGATTCAAAAGTTCATATTTAGTGCCTAGTTGGTATTGATTTTCATTTTAAATTGATATTATAACACCTGTGATATTCCGATTCTGATTTGCCTCTATCTATATTGCGAATCCTTATACGAACGCTTTCTCCTACTCTTGCAGCTGGAAATTTTGTTTTTGAAAGGCATAACCTTTTATCAGCTTGCTTTTTAATGCTTGTTTTGCAGATTGTCTAGTTTCTCGAATATTTTCGGACATTTGATTAAGTACGGATGGAAAATCATCATTCTTTTGTGAACTATTTTTTAATTCAACATCAGACTCTCCAACATTTATTGACTGCAAATCTACACTCGATTCATGTATTTCCATTTCCAAATTGCCATTATTCTCAGTCTCATTATCACCCTCTTCTCCTGGATTTGTTATTTGAAGTTCGATATCACTGTTACATCCTTCCTTTAGTATATATTGAAGTTTCTCTTCAGTTGTAATTTCTGTTAAAAAATCTGCTGGAAAATACGTTTTCAAACCAACTTTAACTTTGTAACCAAACAAGCTTCATAAGGACTGCGGCCTATTCCAGACTGATAAGCTTTATTTTTCATGAATTGGACGAATTTGATTGCTTCTGATCATTTTGTTGAATTATTTGTTTCGATCCAGCTAGATAACATATTTTCTATATCTTCATTAGCTCTTTCAACTGAACCTTGTGATTGGCGGTATCCCATGAACTATCTTGACTTCATTCCACATTTCGCAGATTTCTTCAATAACTTTGTTTGCAAATTCTCTGCCATTGTCACTGTGTAACATGGATTGTGCTCCAAAAATTGTGAATATACCTAGAAGATGGTAAGCAACTTATTCGGCTCGTTTCGTTTTTAAAGTTGAATAAACTTTGTAAGGTGGTCTTGATAAATCATTATAAATTTATAATCGTCGTCTGCTTGTGATTGCATATCAATCAGATCAATTTGGCATCTGGAATTCAAATGATTGCTTTTAATAGGCTGAACAACAAGCTCCTTCTTCGGTATGTTCATTTTTTTTGACAGGATTCACAAAGATTTGAATATGTCATGATAAATTCTACTGCAATGTTCTTATATTTTGCCTTAACTTCTTTCATCATTCTGTTTCGTCCTCTATGACCGATTCCAATATGGATTACGTGAATGATTTGACTTTTTTTTTCTAAAAACGTGTAATATATAATTGGTTCATTTTCATTTTTAACAGGTTGAATCAGTTTTTCTATATTTCCAATTTTTATAATATCATATCTTGTTATTCGTTGATATTCTTCAGGAGTTTCGCCGCAATTTTTCTTTTTAATTTCTTTAATTTTTGACTAAAATGAATAATACTCTTCTCTTGTAAATAACTGATGATTTTTTCCCTAACTAGCTTTTAACATATTGATTTTATCATTAAATCGCGTATTCATTTCGCCTAAATTATCCATTGTACTTGATGCTTAAAATTCTTAAAATAAACTTATAATAAACACTACTATAAAAAACAATAATAGTGTGGACAACCCGAATGTCTAGAGCGCACTGAATGTGATGAGGCCTCAGACTAGCTGACGCGGGGTGGGGAGTAGACATAGACAAAGAAGTGGTTTCGCTATAGCATCTACCTATAAAAATGACTCGCCAAAATCATTTACTGCGCATCTATTCGCTAATAAGGCACAAATTTTGGAAAACTAGAGAATATTTTATTATTTTATAAAAAATAATTACTTCAATATTTTTTATTATGTATTATTTTTAAATACTTTATTAATTCAAAAACATTGTGACATTATTGCTAAACATCAGTTTATGATTCCTTATCTGAACTTAAAAAGCCTTCATATAAACGCCTGTTTTCAAGACGAATTTCATTTATTTCAAGATATTCAAAACATAGGATTCATGTTTTCACAATTTTGTCTATTTCACCTTAGTACGTCTCTTGTATTCATATTACTGCAATTCGTTTATACGTAATTCAAAGAGGGGTTCGTAAAGAACAATTTATTGCCAAAAAATCACACGATTAGAAAACCTCTGAAAAACTTTAAAAAAATTGCCCTACCTAAAAAAATCTCTGTTAAAAAAGTTAAAAAAAATGCAATTTGGAGAATATATGTAAGACCTCAATTTTTCTAATATGTACAATTGAATATACCGAACCGATTTTGAGCAATAAAAAATTAAGTGAATCTCGATTGGTGGATTTATGGGCAAATTCATGCATAAGCGAATTCAAAAGTTTAAGGCAGACAGCAAATCTGTCCGCGCCTAGGCCAATCTGGGGATCGGGGCATTCTTGAGTAGTTGATTTATAGGGTACACAACTATCGTGGTAATTAAATAATCCTTGTGCTAATTGAATTTAATAAACGAATTATAAGATGACAGTTAAAACTTCCAGAATATGAAAATTGGGGTGACAATTACGTACACGTTTTTTTTTTAAACCCAGTATTAATTAGGTAACAAAGAATCAACAGAGTGTTTTGCGCATATGTACACAAAGCAAAACCACTTTATATATTTCAATTTCTTATTATTACATTTATCGAAGATGAGTGTGAGTTATTAATAATTATCGGGTTATGTGATAAAGTCTTTAAAATTAATCACTTTGATATTTTATTAGGTTAGTATTACTAATGACCGGTTATTATTAATAATAACCGATTAATTAATTTAACCGTAACATATATATTAAATTGCTTTTGTTTATCATTATTCAAGCAAAACAAAGCGATCTTATTAAATTCGATGGACGAGTGGAAGATTCCATTTATTCGAGCTAAAATGCAATTTCTTACTGGCAAAGCGATACTCGAGTTGGGACAATTACCAGAAAGTTTAAAAGTTGCTGAGCAAGCGCTTAGAAATTATGGTATGTTGTAATGTGTTTCTTAATGATTTCATATTTCTGTTGAGTAAATTTCAAGGATTCCGTGTATCGTCGGAAGACATTTTGAGTTGTACGTATCCAGACATTTTTATATATTTTAAGTAGACAAATTCTACTTAGAAGAATAAAAAAAAAAGGATACTGAAGAAGATTTTGTAGAGGAACTATTTAAAATTATATATTTAGAGAATAAAATAGAATGGCCGAAGCTAAATCTAAAATAATAAAAATGTCTAAAATACATTTATACTGACTTAAAGATGTATAATAATAATACTTAAGAATATCATAAAAGGATAGCTACAATTTAAAATGGGAGCTAAGATGTTGGAGATAAGATTTACAACGTCAGCACCTAAAACTGCATAGAAATCCATTGAAAAAGTTAACGAACACAGACATAGTAACTACGTGTTGAAAATACTAATTTTCAACCGACATTCGGGTTTTAAAATTAATCATTGTCAATTCAGAATCCCAAATAGTTTTCCAAGAGGATTCTGAGTTAAAATCAACTCAGAAAGGAATTGACTTAAATGTTACAGAGAGAGAAATACTGTTCTTCCTAAAGCAGAAATTTAATTGCAATAAAATATGTGAAGAAATTAATAGTCACAACGCAAACCCTACATACAATTCATTCAACGTTAGCGTGCCACTAACTTTGTTAAATGAAGTAAACTGACTTGAAAATTGAAAACAAGGTATATACATTGGTAAATATAATTTATTTATAGAACGACAGAGGAGATAGCTGGTGACTTTAATATCAACCTACATAAAGTTACACAATAGTTATAACTTTCCAGAATGTACTAACTTAAGCACCAGGGTAACTCCTACTAACTCCTCCAGTTTAGACAACATATTTATCAATTTTACGGAATATAACTGCCTGCTAGTCGAACTACATCTGTCGGATCATACGGCATAATAATTAACACGTATATCAACTTATCCAAAAATTAAGAACCTTCTGAATACAATGGTAGACGCATATTGGACTGAGCCACTTAAAAGCATCACCGGCAATAGTAGATTGGGTGATTGTTACATCTTGCGGTGAATCGTAAAAGCCTTACTTCGATTTCATGAGATCTTGTTGCACTATATAAAGGATAATATACCAATAAAAATATTGAGGCCTCTTAAAGGAAAGCCCCTTTAAAGCCATGGTATACTTCTGATCTAATACAGCTGAAGAAACATATTGGTAACCATTCTATACATGCTGAGAACCATTCTATACATGCAATGGTGATGCTATTATAAAAATTGCGCTTAAAATGCTCAGCTGAAATGTAAATATGACATTCAGATTGTAAAGGCAAATTATGCCTCTGAAAATTTAACTCATCAATTACCAAATCAGCTGATTGTAGAAAATGGTAAAGACTTTCACAGGGACTAAAGGGCAGACTAAACCTGAAGAGTTTCAAGAGCATTTTATTGGAAATCTTTCTGAAGTGTTAAATACTATGTTAGATCATGGTGATAAGTATATGCCACTGTTGCAACGACAATTTACTGATGACAGAACATTTTTCTGTATCCAGTAAAAGAGTTGGAAATTGAAAGTATAATTGCAAGGTTAAGCAACTCGAAATGTTCAGACATTTATAATATATGTAGTGCCATAATAAAACATTTCTGTGGAAATATCTAAACCATTAACCTACATAATTACTGTCAAGGTGTGTTTCCTATGGAATTGGAATTAGAAAAAGTCACACCTGTGAGTAAAAAAGATTATACCAACTATAGCCATAGTCTTTGAAATAGTACTAAAAGAGAGTCTTTTATGTTATTTGGGAAAACTAATCTATGTTAATCAGTTTGGATATATGCCAGGCAAATCAACCATCAGTGCCTTTATCACTTTTTGTTGATTTGCCTCTGTTTTGAGGGCTCTGTGTGATGAGGGCTCTGTTTTGAGGCCATGCCTATTTATTCTGTACATAAATGATCTGCCAATTAATTTTCCAACTGCTCAATGCTACTTATATGCAGATGATACACTGTACGTATGAAGCTCTAAACAGACTCAGAGTCAGTGCACATCTCGTCAAAAACATGATTCCAAGTAAATAACCTTATGCTGAATGAGAATAAGACAATACGTATAAAATTTGGCATTGGAGAAAGAAGCATTGAGAGTGTGAAATTTTTGGGATACTTTTACACCCACATGATACACATCATGTGGGTGTAACTACATGATACTTCTAGTATCTACATGATACTCCCAATCTTACAATTTTACATGGTACTCTCATATACATTACGTTGGATGCAAGGTGTCAAAAAATCTATATTTGTTACGTACAATCAAGAACAACTTTAACGATGAAGCGGCCATGGCCGTGTATTTTGCGTATATACAGTTAATTATAACATATGGAGTGACAGCCTGGAACTCTTCACCTGAGACTATCAGAATATTTCGACTTCAGAAACGTGCTATTAGAATATTATGTGGACTTTGTTTTCGGGACTCCTGTAGAATTTTTTTGCGAGCTTGGGATTTTAACTTTGCCGTGCTTATTTACACTGCAATGTCTCCTATTCATATAAGGAAAGCAAAGAGCATATAGAATTCAAAGTAATGTTCATCACTACACTACTCGAAATAGCTACGACATATGTATCCCGTTTATTCGGCTCCAAAAAAGCTTTACTCTGTTTCAGTTCAGCTCCATAAAGATGTTCAACACACTGTCGGAATCAGTACGAACTTAATACCTTGAAGAACAAAATAAAACTCATTTTGTTGGATGTAGAATTTTATGACTACAAAGATTACTATAATACTGATTTTAATATATACAGGCAATTGCTGATTTGTGACTATGTAATGTGCTGTAGCTCTTTTACAATAAACTGTACCTTATCTTAGAATCCTCTGTTGCAAATATTAGTGAAACTCCTTTGTGTTCGGTTTTGATCAAAGAACTAACCATTACTATATTCACAAACTATTTTTAAGTCAAATCTTCATTATACCGAGTTTTTCTAAAACTTTTAACATTTTCCGTCGGGCCTTAAATATAATCTCGTAGTAATAAAAATACTGTGTAATTTTTGTTTAACAAACAGGTTACAAGCTAAATCTTCGCAATCGATTTTATGCATTTCTGCACAGATTCAAGCAAAAATTGAACTTATATTGTTGCACTCGGCACAGAACTAAAGAAGGATATGAAGCAGAATTTTGTGATGATGTTTCGGATTGCTTATCATTGATATGCACGATATTAATAGTAAGTTATCTTCAGTCTTTTCACATTTTTAATATGTGCAATGTTTTATTCCTAATTTTGATTATTTATGAGTATAGTAATATTAATGACACGTTTATATGACACGATGGTCGGCGTACCGAATCTATCGTATGATGTATAGTTGTGGTAATACGGTTAGTAATTTCATCAAACTTAAGTTATAACGTCTTTCCACTTCTTTATATTATATGTAAATGTTGGCCTTTTGTTAAACATACGCCGCGTTTCCATAAACGCGGAGGAGCAGTGGCGCATCTAAGACTAAAGTAAGAGGGACTCACTTAAATGCAAAGTAGTAAATTGTGGGAATTACGACTACATGTATATGTTTACGGTTGAAAATATTATTTATCGTAAATATCCGCAATTGTAAATTTATCTAGACATATGAACTTACCTAAATTTAACTTTTGTGAAAAATGATATGTGGGTGTTTCTTTGACAAAATATAATATCCAACAGTTGGAAGCACTATCTAATGAGAAAAATAAATGGCCTGGATCTATAAAAGATTGAACCACTTACCTTTTAATGATTTCTATCTTGAATTTCACTTACCGCTGGTAAATATGATGTATTGAAAAGGTAAGGCTTTAGAAGGATACTTGTGATAAAAACGATACTTTACGATCTTATTGCTTATTTGTTGTGTCTCGACAAATTAGAAGAGTCTCGAACAGTGTAAGAGACACATCTAATTGTGCATATACTAAGAGACACTATAATCTCTCACAGATTCCAATAAAACTTTAAGGAGAGACTCTTGGAGGAGGCACTGCGAGGAAATAAAAAGTACTCGGCTAGCGGCCAGACTACAAAAGATCCTTTCGAAAGGACTTCATCGCAATAGGTAGTCTGCTCAAAGCAGACGGCACATATACGCGCTCTGAAAGGGAGACCCTGGAAGAACTCTTGGGCACGCAGTCTCAAGATTCCGTTCCAGTAGTGACAAGTGTAAACGACTCGGATGGTCGGAATCTTCCGTGCCTCAAAGTGGGCACTGGAAGGGCGATGCTCGAGAGCAGAATCGTACATATCGAACTTGCTGGTGAAATAATCTGTGTTAGATTGTCTATGTGCTGCCCACAGGGCGGGGTTTTATCCCGCTTTTGTGGAGCCTTGTATTTGACGTGCTCTTGCATAGTTTGGAACAGCAAAGCTTTACACCATTGGGTATGCGGATGACATTGTCATCATAATCCCAGGAAAATTCAATTTAACAGTTAGGGGCCTTATGCAGGGAGCAGTTAAAGTGGTTGAAAAATGGGCAACAAACAGGGGCTTGGACATTAGCCCTCCGAAAACTTCGGTTGTACCGTTTACTAGAAGAAGGAATCTGGACGGCTTAGGCAGTCTAGAAATATCGCTGCAGGGGGAAATAAAGTACCTTGGAGGCATACTTGATTCCAAAGTCACTTGGCACCTGCAAATTCATAGAATAATAGACAGAACGGTTATAACTTTCGCAGTTATAAGACGTGTGTACGGGAAAGCATGAGGGCTGAAATTCTGCTTGGTGAACTGGCTGTACAAGACGGTTATTAGGCCATCCATAACTTAAGGTGTGGGAGAAAAAGACATTCCAGGCCAAGACAAGGCAGAAACTGTCCTCAATACAGAGAACGGCATGCCTTACTATTACAGGAGCTACGAAAACGACTTCTAGATCTTCCGCCACTAGAATTGATCATACAAGCAGAGGCGGAAGCCGCATTCCATCGGCTAAAAACTAATAGACAGAATTTGGGAAAGAAAATAGACACTAAGATTATGGGAGATGAAATACTTTAAATGAAATCGGACTGTATATCTCCAGTCTTGCCACAGTCTTTCAGGCCGAAATATAATTCTCTATTGCGCTCAGGAAAACATCGAAAGGAATATAACAAACAACGGATTTTTATAGTAAGTGACAACTAGGAGCACTTCAGGCGATCAGAGAAG
>WYDF02085108.1:0-11041 GCA_009867245.2 Adranes taylori | reverse complement strand
ATTTAACATTCATTCATTCGATTTATTAGTAATGTTTGATTATATATATATATATATATATATATATATATATATATATTCTTTCTCCAATTGTTTATTTTGTGTAGAAGATCAATACACAGTTTTGTTAAAACTTTAATGCTGTTTCACTAATTAGTATTAAGTTATCTAGGACACCTGGTTGACTTTACAGTGAGTATACTTGAGCTCTCAGAGAGCTTCTGGGAACCGGAACAACAACATCAATTCCAAGTGCGGTCTCACTTTAAGCGAACATGGCGGCCGAAGCAAATTCCCGCAGATCGAATTATTCTAATATCTAGTTTCGCCATTATTGTGACAAACGCTAAGGCTCCCCATTAGAAGCGTCGCGAGTGGGATTTCCGTTAGCATATGTATCTATAAGAGATAGTACAGGGTCAGAATACGTCGGTTTTCTTTGAATGCCCAGATATATCCAGACTGTTTTATTTTACGACCGCTAAACGCAAAAATCTTGTGATGCGTGATTCTAGAAAGCCACTGGGATATACTATCAATGGGCATAATTTTTTAGGAAGACTCCAATTGAACTTGTATTTTGTTAGTTATTTTCTGCCGCGTAGCTAAAATAATAAAATATGTACTTGAATCAACTGCCATAACATGTTGTTTTTATGAGCATAGCCATACAAAAGCAGTGCTTTGCCAGGTTATATCAATAGTAGATGCGAAACAAAAATAAACAGCAAATTGCGTCCCCGTATCGTTTAGAAAAACCTCATTCTATTCCAAAACATACACACGCAGTATTAAAATCTGACTTCGTTGTGAGAAAATTTTCATTTTGATGATTCCGCTGTTTCTGTTTGTCTTTTCAGCTTTCGACGATCTCGTTTTGAAATTTTTATTTCTCTATATTGCGCTCGCCTTTGGCGCTGTTTATAACGTTTGTAATCTTTTAGTTTAAAAGCAACGGATGCGAATTTCGTCTGGCTTTGTTTTGCATTTAAAGGGTTTGTTTAAATAGAAATAAGTGGCAATTGAAAAGGATAGTCTGATGGTACACATTTAAAAATTTATAAATACTTTTGTATAGGTGTTACTTTCTAGGTATCCTGTTAAATATTAATATCCTGCAAAATTTTATTAGCAAGTCGTATGCGTAATATTGTATTAATTAAAAATTTTATTCATATTTTTGCTTTTTCATTTTTAGTTTAACAGTAATTGCACAACTTCATGTACTGGTTAAATACGAGGTTTGATCATATAGTACCTGGAATTTTTTAATTTCGCGGGTTTTAGATGTCCAACTGTCAAATTTTGGTTGTTTTTTTCGGTACATATTTCCCCAAGCATATGTAGACAACCGAGCCCATATTGATAATTAAGTTTATTGCTAGCTGTAAATAAGGCAGCTAAAATTTTTTCACTTCTGGGAATAAATAAAGCATTTATAAAGTACCCAATATGGCCGCAAAGATGTAGAGGATGACGACGTCCTGGTTGTCCTAACACATCAATAATTGAAAATCACATCAAAAGGGTGGATAAAACAGTTATGGACAGCTGTCAACTCACTATCAGAGAAGTTGCTGAAGATGTTGGAAATGCATTTGGCTCATATCAAGCTGTTGTTTCGGGTATGAGACAAATGACAGCAAACTTTGTTCCTAAGTTGTTGAATTCCAATCAAAAGCACTGTCGGATTGACGCTGCGCCGGAGCTGCTTAATGAAATTAAGGCCAATTCGGAATTGTTCAAACAAATCATAACTGCTGACGAAATATGGGCGTATGGATAGTATGTAGAAAGTAAAGCCCAATTGTTCCACTGAAAGCTTACTGAAGAACTAAGAGAGATAAAAGCTCGCTAAGATCGCTTAAATGTGGAGGCTATAACGTTCTCCTTCTGCTTGGCGTTATGGGCGATCGCGTTGATGAAGTGTTGATGCCTCGGCGGGTGTGGATTACTGGGTACCGTTTCAACTATTCCTCTGCTGTTGATTTGGGCGCCATTCACCCAACGTGGCTTTCACCAAATTGGGCGAAAGGATAAATTAATAGTTGAGGAGGATTGATTCAAATTAAATATCTCACTCTGTGTAAAACTGTTTAATAACAATTTCATAAAAATAACTGGCCCAAAATTTGTTGAATTTAACAAAATCTGTATAATATAATAACATAAATTTGTTTACTAGCATAAATGGTTAAGCGTAAAAACGTATTACAGCATGATATTGCGTGATAGATGGTGCGACAACCGTCAACGCCCCTCTGTTCGGAGGTCTAAACATGCGACGTACTTCTATTATGGATATATATGTTAAACGGAACTCCCACTCGCGAAGCTGCTAATGAGGAGACTTAGCGTGTTTCACAAAAATGGCACAACTATACAATATACTATTTCGGTCTTCAGGAAGTTGTTTCGGGCACCAGGTTAGTTTTGAATGAGACCGCACTTAGAACTGATGTTGTTCGTCGGTCCTCAGTTACTACAGACGGCTTAGGTAGCTTCGAGTCTTCTGAGCTGCCCAAAGGTTCTCCTTCGTACTATAGGGTATCTGTAACTGAACTTAATACTAATAAGTGAAACAGCATTTAAATTTATAACAGAATCGTGTATTGCTACTCTATATACAAAATGAACAGTCAGAGAAAGAAAAGTATATTGAATCAAATGTTAATACTAAAAAACAAACAAATAAATGTTAAATGAAATATGCGGCATTAAAGCAGTCACAAAAGAAAAGCAAGGATAGCAAAACAAAAACGGCGCACAACATAACGGTAATGCAATATTAATACAAAGAAAAACTGCGCTTAACGAAATCCTAGCGGTGCGGTTTAAGCTAATGTTCAATGCGGTAATAAGTTAATGATACGGAAAACAGGTAGCACTCATGTACACGATATTCATTCGTAGCATCGGAGTTTGTTTAGGTAAGGCAGACGAATGGTCAGGACGGCAGGTAGTTTATTATTTCAACAAGACACGTAGCACAGCTAGTTGTGCTGCTGTTAGTATTGTCTAGTGACTACCTCTAACATCGCACATATATTAGTTAAATGCACTCGCCCTACATATAGGTAGCACAACTCGTTGTGCTGATGTTGCCCTTGCCGAGTGAACGCTATTAACCCGACGACACGTTTATTAGAAATATACACTCTGTATAGCAAACAGAAATATGGCAGGCGCGCAACACAACTGGTCCCGTTGCTATTACTGTTGTCTAATGATTATTTCCAACCCCACACATAATTAAATGCACCCACTCTATATACAGGTAGCACAGCTCGTTGCGCTGCTATTACCCTTGCCGTGTGAACGCTCCTAATATTTCGGCTCGCTCATTAGAAATATTCACTCTGCCAGATATGGAGGACGGGGAAATCGTAAAGCAGTGCTTGAACTTCTGTTACTTAGGTGACTACTACTAGCTTATATCAATAGTATACACTCTATTCAGAGTAATAATCGGAATGCTGTAGACCTGTAGCACAACTAGTTACGTTGCTGCTATTGTTGTCAAGCATCTACCTTGAACTTCTCGGCATACCAGTTAGAAGTATACAGCCGTAATGACGCGTAGCATAGCTAGTTGCGCTGCTGTTACTCTTGTCGGGTGACTACGACTAACCTCGCGACGCAGAGTTAAAAGCGTATACTTTAGTATATAAGAGCAGGGTAGGCAGGAAAAGAAGGTACGGTCATTCAAAAAGATACATACGGATTATCATACGGCACAAGCTAATTAACACATGCCATACATGCATACGGTCTATCATACACTACAATTGTACAAGTTAATCAAAGCACATGTAAGCTATATAATGATGCTTACCCAAAACGCTTACCGGTAAACTCGCTGGTCGCTCTCTGCTAGGTCGGTTTGGCTGCTGATCACTAGCTGGCTTGACGGCTCAAAATTAGGAACTGACTAATAAACGCGTAAGATCGCGTTATTTATAGGCCATAGCCAAGTGATTCGCTAGCGATCTGCCACTGGATGTGTGTAAAGTCATAACACATCTAACCCGTCACACGGGCTCATAGAAAAGAGTCTACCCGCGCGAGTTTAAGAAACAAAATAATTATTAAAATATTAGCGGAATTGGATACGTAAAAGCCAGCACACACAAAGAGGTCATATAATGCATAATATAATAGACCACACATCAACGCGGTAATCAATTCCTTATGATGCTATGTTCGTACGTCCTACAAACTATCTCACACGCACAAATACTCTAGATATGTGCAACGGAACTCCCCACTTATATCATTCATACCTATCGCACGGCATTTGAAATGTATTATTAAATTGTTTACATTTATAAAGCAATATGTAATTGATTCGTTATGAAAAATCTTAGAAATTTAACTACAACCGAAGATATATATGTAATAGTTACAATACTTAATTTACATATTTAATTTGCCTATCTCTAATATATGCATATTATACTCTAGATATGTGCTCCTTCTGCTTGACGAATACCAAAGAATATCATTACATATTCTTTAAATAGAATATGTAATGGTATCCCATTTAACCGATGCAAATATCACATGTGAATGTTATGTTATATAGGTGGTTCCGAATTAATTTTATTTCTCTCTTATTATAACAGCACACTGTTACAATGGTCTCGAATTTACAGAGATGCGTGATGACACATTTTCAATAAAAAAAAATTTACCTAAATGTGTGAAAATTCACATACAAAATTTTATTTTTGTAATTTTTTCAGATTTTATAATAAAAACTTTCTTTATCTTTATTGTATTATCATATATTTTACAGCCTTTTTTTTGACCTTTTATCCCCAAATTCCTATTCTACAGGTCTTAGGACTATAGTGTAGCTCTCTCTTTTACTTCGAGGGTATACTCCTCAGATCTTCTAATATAGGTTTGATTTTTTTATTTAATTAGATCTGTTTTCGGGTGACTTTATTTTAAAAAAATTAGAGATTTTAAACTATTGATTTTAAAAGCAACTTGACGCCTTTTATTATAGGCGGTTTGTAGACTGTAGTTTTATTAAGCGTGAATAAATTGATTTTAAGTTCACACACGAAATAATTTCCTCTCGTAAGGGCCTCATTGCTTTTAGGTCTTTAAAAACTGCATGAGAATTAATATACAATAATATTTGTACAAGGGATGTGGACAGCTAGGATCACCAGTTGCCTGCTCTAATCTCAGCTGGGATTGTCTAGCTGACTAATCCAGACTTTTCCTTTTCTACTAATATATTGATCCGAAAAAATCTATCTTATAATTATCTTCAAAGAATATTTCACACAAAAATATTCTCAAAAATATATCTTTATAAATTTCGGCAAATTATTATCCTTAAAGAATATTGTCTCACCAAATAGTCCCAAAAATATATCTTAAGCTAGAATTTGATCTGTATAAAATCCCCTGCACTTATGTGCTATTCTTCATGCCATACCACCAAATTTCATAAATTAGAAAAAGGTAGCTCCTTAATTGCCTAGATGACTTCAATACGTAAACGTGATGACATATCCGGTATGATGCGATCAGTTACTTTCACCATAAATTAATAAAACAACGAGACTAGCCTTAGCCAGCACTTCTCTCCTTCACAAAAACAATAAACAATTATAAAGTTCCACACTCCTCTCCTTCACAAAATCAATAAAACGTTTATTAAATCCTTTAAGGTATCCGTATAATTTCAACTACCTCTTAAATCCCCACATTAAATTAAAAAAACCCCCACGTTATAAATTCCCTTAATTTGCAAATGACCCAGCGTAAGATGAGAGATCACCATCCGAAACGGCGCCAGGAATCTGTACTTCACAGGCTGGTGATGTATAAGAGTTACGCCGGAGATGGCTCCTTCAGTTGAACCACGCCCGACTCCTATTCCAGCAGACAGCATTCTAATTCAATTGCTTCATGAACAGGTTTTGGTTAACATGTAAAGCTGCTATAGACAGCTAAGTTTCCATATCCGGTTAAAAGGCTGTTTCCAATTCCAAACGCCAATCGTCCACTCGGTTTATGAAATTGAAAGACCTTTTTCCATTTTTCTATTCTCTATCTTCTCCATGGAATTCCTCCTAAATTAGCGCAGAATGCTCTAAACCAATCCTCGTCTAGCACTCAAAAATACCGCAGTGGTTAATTCACTGTTCCCCGTGCGGTTTTGCTATTCATCTTGTATAACCAATCGTTTCTCTATATTAAGGTTTTACCGCATTTATGCCAGTTTTGCTATATCATATATCGCAAATTCGTACAATAATCGCATATGGTCTATATTCGCGTGTTTTCCATTAAATCGGCTGCAACGTCATAACTGTCCCGCAGGCGTTGAAATATTGATTTTCTCTATCGCTTATACTTAAGTACGCCTATATAAACCGCTCCACAGATTTTTGTAACTACTTTTATAGTTTAAATATGTTACAATTACTTATGTTTCCATTACGTAAGTTTCTATCCTGTTTGACATTCTATAATACAAGCTGTTCCTTTCATTACTGCCGATTAACTGACGGTAACGCGATTTAGGTCTTTGTTCCACCAATCTTCCGTATAAACTTACTGAAATCTCTGATAATAACGTACATTTTGCTGTCATATGGTTCTCACCAAAATGGCATATGGTTCTGACCATGAGTTCTTGCCAGCAGATCGTACTGTCAACAAAGGGTACTACCTAGAGATTTTACTCCTAGAGTTTTACGAAGCAATCCGAAGAAAACGTTCGAATTTCTGGTGAGAAAACTCCTGGCGAGTGCACCACTTGCGTACACTTCGTAGCTTGTTCGCGAATTTTTGGCAACAAAAACAACGCCGTTATAATTCCACATCCTCCAGTTTTAAATGACAGCATCCTGTAAGTGTTCTGCATCTAGCATACAGCACCATAAAAAAACTATGAAACGACGACGTTTTGCTAATATTCACTAGATCAAGACAGAATCGCTAAAGCAATTAAATGCCATGTCAACAATTGAATTTCAGAAAGCACAATGTTGGAAGAATTGAATTATGCCCAATGCGGATTACGTTAATGGAGATCATGTTAACATCGAGGAATAAGTAAAGGTTATTCTAGAAAAATGATAATTCCGCGTATTACTTGATCATGTCGCGTAATCTATTCTGTCAACAAAGAATTCGTATTGTTAGCTGTCTCATTATATCCTTTTTATCCTTGAGTAACCCAACATCGTCTTCTACTGCGATTCCAACCGATAGATCGTGAGCCTCAAAGGTCGCGGTAAATGCTCAACTGAGTAGTTAAAAAACCATAACAGCTTAATGTTTATAAGCTGGTATGGCGATTAAGATCCATTAAACGACATCCTCTTGCTTTCATCACATAATTACGTCATTCACACCTACGATCCTAATCAATGGCTGGACGACTATCTCAATATTGTCAATTATCATAAACACCCTAGGACCCAAGAACAAATAATCATAAGAACTGATTTAAATGTAGTTCGTTAGTTACTTTTTATTTTTTTACTTTTGCTGATGGAATATTGCAATGGGTATTGTCAGTAGCTTCACAAGATATTGTCAGTCAATTAAAAATCGCGCATAGGATTCGTATATGTATTATAAATAATTGATTCAAGAAACCTATTCAAAACCTAATTATGTTATTGCGTTCTACGTGTGTTTACCTACAACCGTATATATATAGTTAAAAAATATATCAATTTTAATTTCAATTTATGGAAAACACTGTTTGCATTTTAAAGTGTGCGTATGTGTGCGCGTTAAATAAACAAATCCACTCATTTTCAGTAATCGTTATGATTTTCACACTTTGTGCCTTTGACCGATTAATAGTCTTCTCACATTGGTTGTTAGTTCTATGAATTTTAGCTGAAGGCGTTTCTATGTGATGCTTCCCAAAATTTTGGCCAAGTACGGCTACTACCACCACCGCTTATCAGCTACCATGGCACTTATAAGCTACCACCATTTCCGACGCAAAAGTGTATTTTTTTCCAAACTTTTACTTATAAAAGGTCCGCGCAATTTAGCATTTAGAGACGCAATTTGGGAATTGTGTTCTTCGGACGGGACGTGAGAACCTCGCTCTATTCGAAGTTATAATATAGTATAAATACGACCATAACTATCTTGCGGTCAACGAGCATTTATCACAACCGTGGAAATGATTTGTTCTATAGTAGAGTTAAAATTAATATTAATTTAATCATTCTGTTTTTACATCAACTATCAAAATAAAACGTACAATAAATATTTACGATCAGATTATAAACATTAAGCTGACACAACGGAGCCTACATTTCTGCAGACTCTTTTAAATTTCTCATTTTCTTTTCTTTGTCTCGCATTTGCATTTATAGCCCTTCGCCTGTTAATCTACAGTTTGATGGAACTAGGAGATAGCCGCTGTCAACCGTCAAGCCGAGCAGATAATTCGTCACCAACCAGCAGATCTTTGATCTATTCGACAGCGATTAAGATCCATTAAACGACATCCTCTCGCTCTCATCACATAATTACGTCATTCACACCTTCGATCCTAATCAATGGCTGGACGACTCTCTCAATATTGTCAATTATCATAAACACCCTAGGACCCAAGAACAAATAATCATAAGAACTGATTTAAATGTAGTTCGTTAGTTACTTTTTATTTTTTTACTTTTGCTAATGGAATATTGCAATGGGTATTGTCAGTAGCTTCACAAGATATTGTCAGCCAATTAAAAATCGCGCATAGGATTCGTATATCTATTATAAATATTTGATTCAATAAACCTATTCAAAACCTAATTATGTTATTGCGTTCTACGTGTGTTTACCTACAACCGTATATATATATATATATATAATAACAACAATTATTATTCCCCACTCGGTGTATGAGGATCGTGCATGAGCATTATTTATGTTCCAAAAAGAAAGAAAGCTGTATGGTGGTTATACAAAGAGAATAATAATGAAACGAAGAATCCTGCTTTTCTAAAAATAAAATCCGTAACATGTTGGCACATGCTGAGTTTATAACTTGCGTTTCTAAAAAGTGTTTTAGGAAACGCAAAACAAACCCGATTTTTCATTGTACTTGATGAATGCTGGGTAAAACAAGTTGCCTATTTAACAAACATACTCGAATAGTTAAATAACCATAAATAATAAAAAAACTTCAGGGCACAGACTTCTATATAATTAAATCGCAATATACAAAAGCTATGGAAGCAGTGTGAAGCCGCGAAGCCGCGGTGTGAGCCGCGAAGCCACAGTGTGAAGTGTGGATCACTCTGGTGTAAATTCGGAAGAGACTTTAAAAATGGAAACATTTCATCATCTGGAAAAATTTTTAACGATAAGTTTCAGAAGTATCTGCCTTGTGTAAAAAGCAACTGATTTTACACAAGGCTGCCCTTGTGTAAAATCAGTTGCTACACATTTTGATTAATCCTCAGTATTCAGAAGAACATAAATTTTAGATATACTTTAGGATTGATAAGTGGTTTTGCAAAGAAATTAAAATAAACTTTATTTTAGAAAGAAAACACTATTTTAGAAAAAAAACTCTATTTTAGAAAGAAAATGTAGTTTATTAAATTGAGGTCTTGATTTATTTTACGGTTACTGTTTACAGTTTTAGTTTCTTACACAACACTTTTTCTTGTAGTTTTTTACATAATTTCCAAAATACTGAAGATTTTCTCATTATTTTATTAGAATTTCAAGACAAGCATGAAGTTAGAGAAAATGTTACATAAACAAATATTGTGGGGTATATCGCTTTACTCGTGTCAATGGTTACGGACGAAGATTACACCGGTAATGAAGGCGCAGAGGAAGAACTTCAGCAGAATTGACGTAAGTGACACCCCTTGCCTCTAGCGATGGTATGGAACCACTTTTGCCTTGAAGTTGGATGTTGGTTCATCAAAGGCTAGAGGAAGAAATCCTAACAAAAATTACTCAGGTTTTTCATCACTAGACTCATCACTAGTAAAACTGAAAGATTCCAAAACATCCTAGTACTGAGCCTCTGAATTTGGACGGAAACTCATGTAGACAACAAAAGCAACGGAAAATGTATATGGCAATATTACAAAATATTTGAAGACATTTTCGCTAATGATCTCACTATCAAATACAGGCCAACATTACAATCAGTTTAAAATAGTAATTCTTCAAATCCAGGACCATCAAACGTTTCAATAATAGAAGATGAAGTTGAAAATTCTGATAATCATTCAAATTACATTGATAATCATTCAATTAATACAGGTCAAGTTACAAACCCATTAAGTTCCGCCGATAGTTACCGAAACCTTAGACTGGGTAACATCAATTAATTTAAGATCAACTTTATCACGTCCCTCATCAGCGATATCAGAAAATACACCTCTTTCTTTACCAATAGTAAATAATACTAATAAATTATTGTACAATTTAAGAAGAAAATAATTAGATATTGAAGAAAACCGGGTAGAAGCAATTAAGAACCTGAAAGAGTCTCTAGACGAAAGTAATAAGATACAAGGCGAACGAAACGATTTAATAAAACAATTACTTCTCTCGCAATTTTCTTCAGAAAAACAGTAAAATTTTCTTTATTTTATTTAAAGTACGTTTAAACTTTTATTATTTTTTTCAAATTGTTAGATTACAACATATTTTATATATTTTTTTATTTTAATAACGAAGGCTTAATTACAACATATTTTATGTGTATAATACTTTATGCTCTTATAAAATTATATTGTATTTGCACTGCAGATTATAATGTATCTGCACATATCTTATATTAATAAAACATTAACACATTATAATGTAACATAAAATAATTTGTTTAACTTTATCTGAACAAATTCATAATATCAATTCTTTTAGCTACAGCCAAATCATTTTGGTATTGTTTGGTTTACCAGTGTTGGCCATCAACGTATCAGGAAGAGGATGAAACTATGAAGAGAAATTTAGAAAGATTTATTTCAACTCAGTGGCGTTTCGTTACCAATATAAATTAATAAAATAAGATATTTAAATC
>WYDF02085107.1:0-24357 GCA_009867245.2 Adranes taylori | reverse complement strand
ATTACCTTTGTACAGTTTTTCACAGTATACTTTCCAGACTTCTGCTATACCATTGGCGTTATTTATAATTTCTCCCTTCTCATTTTTTATTGCTTGGGTGCGTATTTTGTAGTTAATAAAATACATCATATCAAATTACGTAGCTAATAAATTGATACATAGCGTCTTAATATATGCAAACTTGATTTCATTTGTAACTTATAAGTAGAATCATAAGAATTAGTTTAGAGAGGCATATAGTGTACAGGTAGAACACTGCGCAAGTGTAGTGATACCTTGCGCGTATAGTTGATATGAGAGGGTGTTGATAACGGCTACACTACTATGGTAGAAACACGTGTCCACCTTGCTTCAATGTTTAAACTAATTCTTATATTTCCTGATCATCAACATGCAATTTTTCGAATAAAGCACCTATCTATTAAAAACTATTCTTACTCGTAGACAGTAAATACTAATTACAATCTTCATTCCCCATTTTTATCTTCTATACGTTTCTAAAATATATTTAAGGAAATCTTCAAGATATCATAAATATTTGTTATAGATTTTATTAGATCAAAGATACATTAAGATATCCAGAGACAATATTCCTTTCTTTCATGTGAGATAATGTCGAGTCTGTATATATATATATATAGATGGTAAAATCTTATTTGCGCGTATGAATTTTTTACAGCACACTGAAATTTCATTTTTGTCGGAGATGTTCATAATAGAATAGGACATAAATTTTTATTACAACTTGCTGAAAAAAATATATGTATACCTTTATAGAACTTTACTGCGTTCTCTCGTATATTATTTATATTGGATGTTTTAAATCAAAACTCGAAACTGAATGCGACCCTATCTTTATTTCAAACTGTAATTATCAGTAAAATACGAAATCTAATGTCTCTGCAATTCAGTAATTATTACAATACAACATTCTGACTTTTGTGATAACTAGATCATCTTTTTAAATTTTATTGCAGCCAGCCTGGATGAAAACCAAAGAATATTGGAGTAAGCCGTTTGAGGACCGTTATGAAAGACAGAAAATGGATCCTGAAAGACCACCTCTGAAAGTAAGAAATGTTATGTGTACTTTTCGTTCAGTTCATTAAGAAACATGTATTTCGGGAAATATGGCTCATATTTTGCCACAATTTAATATAGGAGTCCATGTTTTTATATATTCCTTATTACCCGTTTCAGGTGTCTGTTAATCTTTTGCCATCTTCTTCTACGAGATTGTCTCTGAAGCTTCCTTTTGTGTAATTCAGCTCCCATTGGTATTTTCGATCTTTGTTCAACTATTCCTTCTGTAGCTATTTCTTACGTCCAACAATCTACGGATCCCATACATTTCAGTGCTCTACTTTGTGGGATACAGCGTTTCCCAACCTTTTTGACTTGCGGAGCCCTTTTAAGAATCAATTTCTCTGGCAGAGCCCTTTATACCTACCTACCTCTGTTTTACAAATAAATAGTGAGCAGAAGTAATGTTACGGAGGAAGGGGGTAGAAAAAATAACATGACATAGCATAAAATAACCTTTAGAGTTTAATGAGACATCTGTGGTTGTATTTTTGAACACAATTTTCTTATATTATGGACAATCAATGATAATTGCAGGCGAATTTCTGATTCTGCATTTAAGCAATTTCTGTATTTTGTTTTGGTAGCTGCCTATCCGGAGAATCCCGCTTCACAAAGATATGTAGTTGGGAAAGATAGCAATGCTAATTCTCCTTTCTCGGACAGGACTTTGAATTCATCTTGTAAATTTAGCCAAAACTCCGGTAGACTTTGGTCTTGAAATGAAACTTTTATTTCGCTGTGAAACATCAAATCTGTAAGGACCTCGTATTCCGTTGAGTTGGTTTTACGAATTTATAAATTCCGTATTCCGTTGAGCGCTGTGTGGTTTTTTGTCCACGCTGAACAAATTCTGTACCCATATAAAGTCATCAAGCACCTTCTCTTGAGCTGTCGGAAAATAATTTTCAAACGACTCTTATAAAGCTTCGAGATGCAACTGAACGTTTTTCTGTATTTTTTCTTGAAGCTTAATGTTATTTTCATTCAGGAAGCTTTTTGTAAGAGGGAAACAATCGATTTCTTTCTTTTTCACGTTCTCCAGCCAATACATAAGTTTCCTCTTAAAAGCAGACAAGATACTTATGTTGATCTACCGATTTTTTGGCCAGCATATGAGAGTGTTCATGAATTAGATTCACTTGATTGGAGGATATTTCGGCAACAGTTTAGGTGGTATTGTTGAGTCCCATTTGAGAGGTTGCGACTAGGGGTGTCGTTTAAATGGTTTAAGAGGTACCTGGACATTAAATTAACTAGTTGGGGGTAAATCAAAGAGAATAATTTGGTTTTGTAAAAATATAACGTTTAGGAGATCAATTGGAAGTGTTTTTACTTTGTTATTACACGTATAGTACAATTGTTAAGATTGTGACTATAGTTTCAACACTTTCGGACCATTTTTAGACATACAGACTTAATTCATAGGAATTCTATTATTGAGATGTTTTAGATGACCATATTGGGGCTACTATGGATTGCACTTAGTTGTGTTAAGCTGTTAAAGTACAAGGGGAGAGCGTCAACAACTAGATAAACGGGAGCAACAACAAGACACCGATTAAGAGAGATTGGGGCTACGAGGGTTGTCATGTTCTTGCTCCCGTTTATCTAGTGGTTGACTCTCTCGCCTTGTATTTAAACATCTAACACCACTAAGTCCATCCTTAGTAGCCCTAATATGGTCACCTAAAACACCCCAATAATAGAATCCCTATGAATTAAGTTAGTATGTCTGAAGATGATCCGAAACTATAGTCACAAACTTAACAATTGTACTATACGTGGTAATAACGAAGTAAAAACACTTCCAGTTGATCTCATCATGGATTACCACAAAGTAAGGCTTGACTCAATCTATATAACGTTTAATAAAATATAATTGATTATTGTAATATAAAAATAACATCATTGAATCTTTTGATCAGCTTTGGTATTAAATAATTATTAAATAATTAATAAAAACTGATTTGAAGTATATTTTATAATTCGGGCTTTTTAATAAAATAATTGTTACCCCCCTGTGGCAGATCGACTCGGAGTAGGTCATCGTACATTATGTTCCATATGACTATGCTGAGTAGTGAGTCCTGTGGTATGCCGCACGACAGCTCTGTGATGTGATCCACTCCATGCCCCTCGAAAGTATGCTCTTCCAGATAGCTGTCCACAATGCAGACCAGGTATTTTGGAAAGTCTATTTCTTCTAAGGCTCTTAGGATTGATCGCCACGTTCTTACCATTATCCGACATTCGTGGTCTTCCAGGTTCCTTAATTTATTTCCTGGGCCGTTCGCTTAACTTCCATAATATCGTCTACCGCGGAGCGCCCCTTCCTAAACCTTTTCTAAAATTTTAATTAATTCATGGAAACTCCATGTAACTCGTGTTTGGTATTAGGTCTATGTTAATTTTCAAATTTTTGACCTACTGAATATTTGATTTCTAATGTATCATATGTTTTGTATAATATTAGGTGATATTAGTTCCACATTCACACAACGACCCAGGATGGTTGAAAACGTTCGAAAACTATTTCCATCAGCAATCGCGCCAAATAATGAATAATATGGTAGCGAAATTGCAACAGCATAAGAATCTAACGTTTATCTGGTCGGAGATAGCTTTCCTACACGCATGGTGGGAGGCATCACATCCCAGCAAACAAAGAGCTCTGAAAGCATTAGTGCGATCCGGACGATTGGAGATAACGACTGGAGGTTGGGTTATGACCGACGAAGCGAATTCACATGTGTTTGCGATGATAACTCAGCTTATTGAAGGTATAAAATCTAATATTTTTTTAACGATTTAGTCCCCTCCCTCCTCCTTTGATTTTTGTACATTATCCGCCATTGAAACAGATCGCCTTTAGTTTTGTACATTAGAAAAAACGGATAACAAAATCATTGATCAATCAAATAAATATGCCGAAAATCGCATTTAAAAATTTTCTCACGAATGATGTGTAATATGAGATTTTGTTAGTTAACCTAAAGCATGTCATGCGAGTTTTACAACGAAGAGAAATATTGGGCGAAGTGAAATTTCGTGTTGCCAACATGTAGAATCGTCGAAAGTGTTAGAAAAGGCGTATGATGAATTAGTTTTAGCCTACGAATGAATGATAGCTAAAGAAGGCCGAGAAATGTGTGATTGTTTCGTTCGGGTCATTTTTCAACGTCTTCTATCAATGATGTCCACATCAACAAAGTGAAAGAAATCTTTGAGCGCTTCCGAGAGATGATCGTGGATCTCAAATTTTTATGCGAAACCCTTCATACCATTCTTGTTGATGATTTGGATATGTAAGCCAAATTAGCCCATTGGGAATATGAGTGATACCCTATGATATTTTCACGTTATGTTTAGGGGGGATGATAGGGTTGCTCTCCAACGTGACGTTGGTAAGAGGGAATCGTTGTATGGGTTGCGTAACGATTCCTGCTCTCACTTTGTAGGTACTAAGATCGTTTATTGCTTTAGAAAAATGTACTTCGTTTTGATACGTACACCCCTAATCTCCCTAATCCCCCAACAGAATTTAAACTAAAATACTAGACTTTATAATTACTAACGTTGAGTGTACCCTTCTGATTTAATCTTAGCTCGTTAATATAAACAATTTATGGAAATACTCAACCCTTAACAACAGCAGTTCATATAGTTCGGGCTAGTAGTAATGAGTTGTTAAACTTAATAAATGCATTGGTACGTTTTAATAAATGCTTATATACATTTAAACAAACAAAGTACTTGTTCATAGCAATAAATATGACTTTAATAGCAATTTAATTAATTCTTATTTTAATTCGATTTAATTCATAATTATATTTTCATATAGCTCACTGCCAGGGATTTCTGCGGCCGATGCCAAATATTAATCTCGTCTCTAGCGCTCTGTGTGCAGATTTTATTCATTTCGGTGTGCGTGACGTCAGAGACCCGTGTGTCTATTTGACTAGATACTTGTAGCCATGATTAATGTTAAGCCAATAAAAGGTACTTATCTCCCCTATTATAGATCGATTACCAATCGAATTGATTTGGTCACATACACATTGAAATAGCACGCTTGTGGTATCGATTACTGATAACCAATTAGCGATCTCCCCCACTGCTCAACACAGTTGTATGATTTTACGTCATCGCTTTATTTTTGTGCGCAAATTCCAAATGAAGCAAAAGGTTTTTAAAATGTATTCAAACTATACTTTAGTTAATAAATAGAAGTTTAAGTAAAACTTTACATATTAACTACTACTTGCACTTCTTGTAACTCGTGTCTACACACAACATGCTTAAATAATAAAAACAATTCACACATTGTTTACCTAATTTCCAAGTATCAAACGATCAATCTCTAAACAGGAACGCGGACAAATTGCCTTGTTACATTCGCCACCACCCCGGGAAAATTCGCCCCACGAATTTTTAAAACGCCCAAGATCATCGAAAGCTTGTTTAACAGAACCAAATTTGAACAAAGAATTTGATCTATAAATGTATTGTATGTTCCCCTTATTGACTATAATCGACAGCCTAAGTCTATTCATAGTGTTTCAATTAAAATGTAACATTTTTCTCGTATAAAAGTATCTAATCAATCACCTAAGTCATTGTATTCTTTTGATCTAAACTAACTAATCTTCATATAAATTTATATGTGACGTGCAACTAAAACACAAACTGTTGTCTGTCACAATCTGAATCTCTTCTAAAACACAATCTCTTCATCTAGAACTAGCTATTCCTCTCCTAATGCTATGCCTTCTTTCCTAGAAACCTACTAATTTTTGTATTAAACTGTTGGTAATTAATTTTCCTATAAGGTAATTTATTTCCTCCTCGTCGATTTAGTTATTCATTCAATAATAAAGCTATGCAAATTTTTTCCAGCATCCGGTAACAATGCGCTTCAAGACAATTTACTAATCTTTTCTTCAGAACACTGTGCTTTTTCAGACAACTTATTAATCTGTTCATAAGGTACCTGTGATATATGGAGATACCTATTGGGTCATACCCCATTAGGTAAGAGTCTGCTCTAGATGTCGCTGCTCAGATTTTTCCGAAAAAGCTGAATTTTCTCCAAAAAGAACATCAGAAAGCAAGTGCTACAGCATGTGCTCGATCTATCTAAATGAGTTTTGACATTTATGAAATGTATTATTCTGGGAGACAAGATATAGGTTTATGAATTTGATCTGGAAAGAAATCAAATAGGAAACTTACTAAAGGAAAACCTGCTAGAATTTATGCTAGAGATACAGACAGTGAACAAAGAGTCATGAGACGTTTACGTGATAAGATCCGTCGTAAAAGTCAAGAGCTCATGCAAAGACGTTAATTGGGAATTTTTGACGAAAAATTAATGGAATGTTTTTGATCAACCTTTGCATTTCACATGGCTCCGCCCGACTGTTTCCTATTTCCAGAACTAAAAGTACCAATTCGCGGAAGACGTTCTGATTCAATTGAATTTGGCTGAAGCACCTAAAGCCTATTCCCAAAAATGCTTTGATGATTGTATTAATCGTTGACATATACGAGGGATGTCATTTTAATTTTGCAAATAGCCACATAGAAGGCGCAAGTAAGAAGACATATGGTTCCGAAATTAACCTCAACATTATATTGACACGTGTTGAAAATTTCGTCAAAATACAACAAGTGGTTTAGTCACAGTAAATTTTTAAAGTTAGTAAGGCGTTCAGAAACATGGGAGTTGAATCGAAAGCATTTCCGAGTTATAATGTTTTCGAAGAAGTTTATCGTAACAAGAATGTCTTGCCGAGTTACTTGCTGTTTTTGGTAATGAAACACCAATGGTTAATGCTGTGCGAGAGATGATTAATGAACTTACCGAGAGATTAATGAACTTGAGCATTTCTAAAACATCAATCCAAAGGATTTTACATGATGGGTTGGGTGTGAAAAAGTTAGTTTCTCGTTGGATCCCGCATCTGTTGACCGAGGAACAAATGGCGGCTTGTGGTGCCAAAGAACCCTGAATCGATTTTTCAAAGAGGCTACTTAAAAAATATGTACAGTATCGTTAGTGGTGGCGAGTCTTGGATTTATTCTTATGAACCGGTGAATAAACATCAGTCTACTCTTTGGTGTTTCAAGGTGAGGAGAGCCGAACCAAATTCATCCGTTCCCGCAGTGTGTCGAAAAGATGGTCGCAACTTTTATATCAAAATCCGGACATGTGACAACAATTCCTTTACAAAATCGAAGGACGGTAACTGTTGATTGATACAAACCATTTATTTGCCAGAAATCATTTCTAAGCTGCTAAAAAACAGCCCACAGGTCGGGTTATCCTTCATCATGACAATGCGAGTGCTGGCACTGCTCGACAAACATTTGAGTTTTTGGAGCAACAAAACATCGAATTGCTTGATCTCCTCCGTACAGCCATGACTTAAGTCCCAAGTAGTGTGGAAGTTAGGGATAGGAGAAAGGAACGGCAGAGGAGAACGCCTCAACCAATTCTGTATTGAAAATACGCTCGCAATTAGCAACTCGACGTATAGGTTACATCTTGATTAAGCAGAGATGAAAAGTTTTGGAAAGTAGGGCAAAAACGTTACCGTCTACAGATTGTGGAAGCGATCATCAACTGTTCATGTGTGAGTTTACAGGAAAACTTAAAATCACAGACAAATAAAAAGGTGACATCGTATGCGTAGGCGAAGGCAAATAAAAAAGCTGCCCAGCCTCAGCGCTGACCAGAGAACACCTCATTCGCAAAATCCAACCTCAGTTCGAAGAACTTCAAACAAAATACTGAAGCTATATGGTAAGCTGTAAAAAAGTCTGTAGTCACAACTTTAGAAGAAACACGCCAAGAAGACCAAAATACTGTTAAGACACCCCTAGTTATCAACGGAAACAATTAGACTCATTCGGGAACGATGGAATATCAAATCCCGAGGTCTTGACAGCAGTAATCATCGGGAACTGTACCAATCGTTAAACCGTGAGATACAAGCTACTACGCTAAATATCTGATGAACATTTGTATAGAAAATTAGAATTCCTCTAATACCAATAACTCCAAAGACCTGTTCAAGAAAATATGTTCTATCACTCAGGAGTTCAAACCCCAGCATTGGACAATTAAGGATCAACATGATTGTTTGAACACAGAACTAAACCAAATTACATCGATGTGGAAAGATGACTGTGGCAATCTGTATGCTGACCCGAATGCTATTTCTGGAGACCTGGGGAATTATGACGAGGAACCGGATATACTGTTAGATGAGGGAAAGTAGCAATTGACAAATTAAGCGAAGGTAGCAGTAGGAATCGACCGAATATCAGCAGAAGTCTTGCAGGCTGTTGACGAAATGGGGCAGAAAATCTTACAAAACTGTGTCGCAGGATTTGGAAAACACGCTATGGACTGGCCTACTTCATTATTGCTTCCCCTACATAAGAAAGGGTTAGGAACAGTGTATGAAAACTACCGTCTGATAGCACTGATATCACATTCTAGCAAGATTATGGTGTACATTCTTCAATCGACTAAAAGCCTTCCTGCTATATAAAATAGCTCCTGAACATGCCGGATTTGTGAAAGAACGGGGTACTAGAGAATCAATTTTAAATGCGTGGCAGCTTATAAAAAGGCCCGAGAATACTCAGTACCGATATGTCTGTACTTCATAGATTACTAGAAAGGGTTTGATAACATTCGTTGGCCCAAGCTACTGACGACCTTAGCAGAATTTGGAGTACCATGTCATCTTATCACTCTCGTCAAAAGCATATATGAGACTTCGTAGGCGGTCTTTAAAATCGAAAACACATTATCCGAAAAATGTTGCATGCAGAAAGGCGTTCGTCAAGGATGCGTTATTTCACCGCTACTCTACAGCGAAGTAGTGATGTGGCGCACTTTAGAGAACTGAAACGGAGGAGTGAAGATTGGTGAAAAGCGCTTATAAAGCTCCGATTTGCGGATGAGACTGTTTTGGAAGCTAACAGCACCAAAGAGCTTTTATACTTTCTTCAAAGACTGGAAGATTAAGCCGGGACTATGGGCTTAAAATAAATGACAAAAAGACAAAACTGAGATAACGGAAGCCAAAGGCATCCTACGACAAAAATAGAGTCGTCTAAAAATGACACTTTGAAATCGTCGAGAAATGTATATTTGGCCTCCATGCTCCATAAATGCGGCTCTTGCGAATTGAAAATTAGACGTCGAATTGAAATTACCCACCCGGCCATAATAAAGCTAACAAAATTTTTGAAAGATTTAAATATTTCTAAGGACATGCCCTAGTTTTTGCGCTTTTTCGTATGTTTCAGAGACCTGGGTAATCCATTCCAAATATAGGACAAGAATAGACGCATTTGAAATGTTCCTGCTGCGAGTTCCCTGGATAAATGTCTTCATCTTCAATGAGGTCAAACGCATACAAAAATTGTCATTGATGACATATGGATGAATTTTAGAATTTTTTTGGGCACATATCTGGACATGGCAGCATGGAAAAATTTGTAGTTCAATGAAGACCGGAAGGGAAAAGAAAACGGATCCCCGGCTCGGTGGACCGTTATTATTTCGAAACTAACAGAAATAAGTTTCACTAAAGCAGCGGCGCTAAGCGAACGATAAATTTGGAAATCAACATATAAACGAATAATATAGAGGTTAGGAAATTGCCTTATTCAAGGTCAACATCCACCGTATTCAAGATTTACATTGTAAGAAGATTTACTTTATAAAGATAATCATAGGAAAAAGTAAATATGTGAATCTGCTCTAAATTTTGTAGTGAATTTTTATCTTTAGGATTTAGGGATTTATGTATTAAAGTTGCTACATTGAAGGTCTGAAGAAGATCCCAAATTCGAGGATCGAAACGGCGACGATATTGTAAAACCACTTTAAAAAATTTCTTTTAAGATTAATGTCAAAAAATTCCGCAGATTTTATTTATTATACGTTTCTAAAATATATTTACTCCAACATATAATTTATTATATTATCTTCTGGTAATAATAAAAAAAATTTATTACAATCCCATTTTTAAGTACTTCACTTTCAAAACCATTTATTTCATTTACAATAATAATTATGCTCAATATCGTATATCATATATTTTAAATTTTTTAATTGTTAAAACTAAATATTGCATAATTATGATCGTGATCTTGCATAATTACACAAAAAAAAATAACGATTTTTAAGTTTTAATATTTTTTATTGCGGTGACTTCTAGGAAACCATTGTAGTTATCCTATAGATAATATATTTTAGTGGACAATAGTTTTTAATAACATTTGGTATTCATATTATATACACGATAATTATGTGGCCTTGTAAACAAATGTAAATGCAATATTTTTCCATATGAGCGCTTATTTTATTTAGCAGATTTCTTACTTAAACATTTTAATTTATTCGAGGTATCCACATGCAGTATTTTATGAAATAAATAAATTACAAATTCACTTTACATTTTTTCTAATTTTTACAACTTTTAGATTACATTATTTATAATCAAACTTATACTAAGCAAGTTCGAAACACAATGCTTCTGCTAGACTCCTAATTTTGGACATACATCGGACCCTAAGCATATCATAAGCAGAGACTCCAATTAGACATTAATAAATCTGAAAGCCCTTCTGAAGTTTGAAATACAGTAGAGTCTCGCTAATAAATTTCATGAATTTATGGGTCACTCGGTATAATTAATATAATGATTGAAATTAATATAATCATTTGTATCTTTGAAAACATCAATCCACTCGGGAACCGAACCCGAGCCACTCAATTGCCGGTCAGGTGTTCAGAAGCGGGGTCAGGATTTCATAGAACAAACAATTTCTATATGTGTTATACACATGTACAATAGAACCTTGATAGCAAGAATCTCAAGGGGATTTGGGAAACAGTCTTGTTATCGAGGGACTCTTCTAGTTGAGGTTCGTGCTATCAAGGTTGTGTAGACTAAAATTCGTGCTTTCAAGGTCACACTGGTTTCTCTAACATCCCTTTATAGCAAGTATATGTTGGATCAACCCTCGCTAACACGTTTTGTTTTAAAACCTACATGTACAGTACTACTGTATACATATTACAGTATTCTAACAAAGTTAGTAAATAAAAATTCACATTTTAACAGAAAGCACAAAGTTTAATTGCGCATTACATAGTATTACATATGGGCATTTGTCGATGCTAAAGCTATTGAAGTTTTATATCTTAATTTTTTATATAAGTTGATAATTAATTAACGTAGGGACGGAGGACATAAATTCAGTTTGGATTTTAGTCACTAGTCGCCAATTGATGTTTGGGTTTTTTTAATATTTCAGGGAAGTAAATAAGGGTGGCGGGGTTACAAGTAATAACAAGTAGTAATTAATAAATGAATTGTAAATTTTATAGTATCAGTAGAATAATTTAGCAATGGTAGTTCTAGCAATTTACTTGTAAGCCTGTTTAATTTACAAATCGAGTCATTTGTATATTGTGTTAGCCGACAGAAGCTTCTAGAAACACTGGTGTTGTGTATGTGTGACCACCGTTTTTAATCTGTGGCTATGGCAATTAATATTGTGAAATTATTTTATTCAGGAAATATTTTGTGGTGTCTAAGGCACGTTTGAACTAGAATATTAGGCCTAGAGCCATGTGAATATTGTACTTTCGTATTTATTGTAAAAAATCATTTATTTATGCCCTTGTAGTTTTGGCTTATTTCATTGCTTTCGATATTACTAATCGTATATATATTTAAAATTTAATTACAGTAAATGTTGGCTTAATTCTGTTTGTATCATATTACTTATCGCATATATTTAAAATTTAATGCACATAAATCTTGGTTCAATTCTGTGCTTATCAAATTTAATTATCGCATTTGTTTTAAAATTTAGCAACATCAATTTGGCTTATTTCCTTGCTAAACAGATTTAACCTTCCCTTGGTTTGGTAGGTCAACAAACGGTTTAAGTCTTGTGGGGTCTACGAGACCCCATAATAAAAAAAAACAATATATGTAATGTTTTCACTATATCATATTATTCTTCAGTTTGTACATGGTTCTTGATGGGATGAGGATCAATTTTTGAAATAAGTCAGTTTTCAAAATTGTCGACGTTTCGCAAATTTATTTTTCCTTCTTCCGTGACATTAAAAGTCAAATAAGGATCGTCCTGAAGAAGCAAAAATAAAGTTCAGGTTTTTACTTTTTTTTATGTAGAAAAAAAAACATATGCAAAAGACGTTCATTATGAATAGGAAATAATATAATGTTATGGTATTAAGAAAAATGAAACTAATCGGTTTCACCGGTGTTAAACTAGACTACATTCCGATAAGTTTATTCATAAACTTGATTATTGGATGTTTTTTGATTGTTCAGATTGTGACTTTGGTCGAGATTACTTAATATAAAATTTATCTGAGGTTGTAATCTTCCCTAAGAATTGTATGTCTAAAGTTGAATATTAATAGTTATAATGTTTTGGAGAATTAACATAGGCCTTTGTATACTGGTGTTTTTCGATGTTTCTGTTTAAATATTTGGTAAACTAGACTACAATCCGGTAAGTGAATTAATAAATTTGATAATCGAATGTTTTTCGATTGTTTAAGATGCGACTTTGATAGAGATTAGGTAATATGAAATTTATCTCTTGAAGTTGTACCCTTCACTAAGCATACTATGTCTGAAGTTTAATATTAAAGTTTATGATGTTTTGGAGAATGAACTTAGTCATTTATATAGTAGTTCTTTCGGTGTTTGGGCGCAAACTTTCGCTAACTTTGATTAAAATAATATAATCAGGTAACTAATTTTGATCGAAATTAGTTAATATAAAATTTACCTCGAGTTGTAATCTACACTAAAACTTATATGTTCAAAATTTAATATTAAAAGTTATTTTGGAGAATTAACGTAGTCGTTTATATACTGGTGGTTTTCGATATTTGGACTCAAAAATGTGTTAAACTAGTTGAAAATCCGTTAAGAAATTCATAAACCTATTGTTCAGATTGCGACTTTGGTGGAGCTTAATGAACATAAAAGTTATTTAAAGTTATAACCTTCACTATGAATTTTATGTCTGCAGTTTAATTTAAAAAGTTGTAATGTTTTTAAAAATGAATGTAGTCCTTTGTGTACGTAGCGGTTTTCGATGTCAGGACCCAAACATCGCTAAATTCTATTATAATCTATAAGTTAATTAATCGAATGTTTTTTTGATTATTCATATTGTGGCTTTGGTAAAGATTAGTTAATATAAAATTTAGATCGGGTTATAGCGTTCCATATCTAAAGTTTTGGGAAGCTATAATGTTTTGGAGAATTAACGTAGTCGTTCGTACAGTAGTGGTTTTCGATGTTTGGACTCAAACATTCGCTAAACTTTATTATAATCCGTTACGCTAATTCATGATCTTAATTATCGGATGTTTTGCAATTGTTCAGATTACGATATTGGTGGAGATTACTTAATATAAAATTTAACGATATTTCAGGTCACCAGTGGGTCCACAATAATTTGGGCGTAAAACCACGCAGTGGCTGGTCAATCGATCCATTTGGTCACGGTTCGACTCAACCGCATTTGCTGTCTTTGGCAGGCATTCGTGGAACGGTGATACAACGCATCCATTATGCTTGGAAACAGTGGTTCGCGTTGAAACAATACGGTGATTTCCGTTGGCTACCGAATTGGGCGCCACATGATAAGGCAACCACGATATTAACACATAATCAACCATTTGATATCTACTCGATCAAGCATAGTTGCGGGCCACATCCATATGTCTGTTTAAATTTCGATTTTCGTAAAGTGCCCGGAGAATACACCGAGTATTCGGTACGAGCACAAGCCATCACCGATGTTAATGTCAAAGATAAAAGTGAGCTTTTATTGGAGCAGTATGCTCGTACAGGATCATTATTTCCACATAACGTTGTTCTAATGCCTCTAGGAGATGACTTTAGGTAAGTAAAACTTGAATATTTTTTTATTTACATATATATATATATATATATATATATATATATAAACAATACAAATGGGAAAGTGTTATATATTGTGCACTTATCGATCGTATTACGGCTTCCTTTGTAGTGCGTTATTCATATTGTTAAGTTTGAATTTGGTGAAACTATTACGATCCTAACAATCCTCTTCTACTCTCAGGTACTGTTTCGTACAATAATTAGAAAATGCGATTAACCTTAATACCTCCTTTAATTTATCTATCTACGGAATGAAGTAATATTCTGAACACACTAGACACTTCCCTTGGTAGCGAGTACTTTTCTTATTTAATTCTACTAGATCACCCATAAATTTAATTAAACTCTGCGCAACTGTAACACTAACAATTTGTAAATAATTTAAGAAATGCGTACATGCAAATAAAATAAATATTTATTCATAAATATAAATAACGCCACACAAAAATAATAAAATGTTACTCATGTTCAAATATTAGGTGCCGATAAACTAATCAAAATGGCGTTTCTGATTCCTCATATTAGTTCTCAAATAAATATATAATAATTCTACTTACGATTTCTATTGATCTTACCTCACAAACTTAATTTATAAGTATGCACTATTACCTCATTAATTTATTTTACTTAATCTCAATAAATAAACGTGTTGCCTGTTCATTTAATTTTATTCGAAGAATTCATACCCAAAAACATGATTTAATTTTTTACGAATACTGTCTACTACTAGGCCTCATATTTAACTTATATAATACTTCATTAATTGATTATAATTTAATTTAAATTAATTCATGGATTTATGTTCAAAACTGAGAGTGACATAGGTTCAGTCTTTAAACAACAGAAATTATTCTCTGTGGCTTGTGTGTATCTTTTATTCATTTTTTGGCTAGCAATTTCTCCTACCGAAATAACGTCGATTACTCTCACTGGTTTTCCCCTTCTTATGTTAAATTGCATTCACCTACAGCAAGAAGTGCCTGCTCCATAATCTTACTAATTATTTTCGTCCATAATGGTTTTGTATTCAATCAGATTTGCATTCTTCACACATACTAAGCCAATACGTACAGTGCGCTTTCATCTATTATTGATTTACTACCGATTTATTCGCACATACAATGATAACCGCGTCATACCGTTCTCCTACTATGCTCGCTGCATGGGTCTATGTCCCTATGTAAAAGAATTTGAATAAGATTTAATCAAATACCATAGGGTTCAATCAACGATCAATTTTAATTGTAAAACTTATTTATGGTAATCTTGCCAATAGGCGACTACCTTTTTCCCAACTTATTTCGTCTAGCAAACAATCTGCTTAAACTGCTAAACATTTCACAGTATCTAGCCATCTTGAATTAATCACACGAACGAGGACAAATTGCCTCGTTACAATTTTCAGAAATTCAGACGATGTGTGTATTTGAGCAACATACGTCATCCGGGCTCATTCAGCGTGTGGGAGATCAACTTCGGCCAACATTCGTTATGTTTAATATTCCCGTCGATTGTCGGTAAACTAGCACGAAACAAAGGAACGCATACGTTCTCTGTATGCTTGTGACAAATGTGTGCAGTTGCCGAATACACACATCGTTTGGGACTTTCAGAAGAGAGAGAGAGAGAGGGGGGGGGGGGGGGGGGGGGAACAACTTACGCTGTAATTTAAAGAATATTTAAACAATTACTTAATCCATTAATTACTTTGAACTATTGTTTTATCTGTTTTAGGTACAATGTTATAGAAGAATGGGACCAACAATACACGAATTATAAAAAACTAATCAGTTACATCAATCATCATCATGATCTCTATAAAGCTAACATAACATTTGGAACACCGAAAGACTATTTCAATGCCATATTGGAGCGTTACGATCAGTATCCCACACTACGAGGCGATTTCTTTGTTTATTCGGACATTTTTGCTGAAGGTAGACCCGCTTATTGGTCAGGATATTTCACGACGCGACCATTTATGAAAATATTGGATCGGGAATTAAGTCATTCATTGCGTCAAGCTGAATTATTGTATGTTATAGCAGTAAATTTTGCTAGACAAAAAAAGTTATTGCCGTTACTTAAAATTCTGGAACGTGATTATGAAATGCTTGTAAATGCACGAAGAAGTTTGGGTTTGTTTCAACATCACGATGCTATTACTGGAACTAGTAAATCGTTTGTGATGCGTGATTATGGTTTAAAAATGTTTTCGTCACTTTTTCATACATTGAAAATACAACAAAATGCTTTAGAAACAATAATATTTGGTAGCGATAGACCTGTTCCAATCAAACGAAATATTTTACTTAGTGACACTGAACGTGAATCCTTTGATAAATTGCCAAGAAAGTCGAAGATAGTTCTTAATCCCAATACGCAACGAAAAATTGTAGTATTCAATTCATTAGGCCAGTTACATGATCAATTAGTACAAGTCAGAGTATCTACTCGTCATGTTAAAATCATCGATCATTCTGGTAAAGATATAGCTTACCAAATTAGTCCCGTATGGAACGTGTCTGATAGCAATACCAGATTTCTGATAGAGCCTGACGAGTTTCAAATCTCTTTCGTGGCAAGAATCAATGCTTTGAGTATAGTCAGCTATAATTTGATATATGATGAAAGTGTTGAATCTGATAGGTTAGCAGCTATTTATTGCAATAGATGTCAAAAATTTAGACCTGATTTGGAAGGAACATCTTATATCAAAAGTTCTTTTACTATTAAGGATATACATGCTGGAGATATTCAATTGGAAAATCAAAATTTGAAGCTCTTATTTGATGGTAAGGTTCATTATATTCTCAAATGTTATTATTTTTATGGATTTAATTTAATTCCGTGGGTGGATGGCTACTGTCAACAAAGTGTGATCTTTAATTATTGTCAAGTTTAGTTGTTTCCCCAGGGGCCAGTTCTTATCCCATTGTTATTTAAATTTACGTACATAATCTTCGTATGCACAAACTTTTCTCGCATCTATATGTATGCGGATAACCTGTCTATAACAAAGCTCGAACAATTATTTGAATGGGATGATGGAGGAGGCTTGGGTAAGCCTTGATAGAGTAGTAGGTCATATTTTTTCTTTAGGTTTATCATTAAAAGGTCGTTGGTGTGTTTTTCTAAAACTCATAATGTTTCAGATGTAAAGATTTATATTAATTATGTTCCTGTTCTTATTCTTTCTTGTGTTAAATATCTTTGAGTTTCTTTCGATCGTAAGTTGACCTTCTCCCAACATATTGAAGTTGTTATAAAGCCTGTTCCTGAATATTCTAAAACATATGGCTTCCTTCCAGTGGGATGCGGATTCGCGGATCCTTCTTCTTTTTATCAGTTACAGATTATGGATCCTTTATTTTTTGGTTACTTCTAAAGATAATTAGGCAAAGTTATCAAGTATGTAATATGCGTCGTGGAGGTTTTGTCTGGATCTCATCAGATCGTTCCCGGTCCAATTTATTTTGGTGGTGGCATGCGAGCCGCCGGTGGATCTTGGGGATGGTTTTCTGGCTAAGAAATTTTTATTGAAATATGGTTCAGCTAATCCGTAAATATAATGATGAGATCTTGAATCTTCCTCACAGAACAATAAGATTTCCTTCCTTAATCTTTGCCTTAAGAGAGAATGTGATTTACATGGATAGTGTACTTAGTGGATATCCTTATAGTTATTTAGATTGCGATTTTCTAGATATTCCCATGAAATATTTTGATAGAAATGTTCAAGTCGATAATTGTCAACTCTTTGTTTCATTTAAAATATTTATTAACCAGATTTGGTGTATTTTATACCAATGGTTCTATAGTCCCCTTCCCTAATTATATGGCAGTGGGTATTTTCTTTCCGATTCTGAATAATTTATCTATCAAGTTACCAGAGTTTTACCAATATTTTCTCGGCTGAAGCATATGCTATCCTGAAGTGTCTAGAGCTCATTTTAATGACGATTAACTCCTCAGTGGTATTTACTGATTGAGTGTCATTAAAAGTTTGGATAAACATAGTTATAACTCTATAAATTGTAAACTTATTCTTGATATGCGAGATGGGTTGTTGACTTAATAATTCAATTATGTTAGATCCCAGCTCATTAAAATATCTTTGGTAATGACAAGGCAGGTAAGTTAGATAAGACTGGTCATCAGGACTCGTGTCCCTTTAAAATCTCATCCAGAGTTATTTTTCTCCTCGTTGAAATCCTATTTATTTCACAATTTTCAGGAAAGGTGGTCTGTTCCTTTATTATCGTCTGAACAGAAATTATGAAAATCAATCCAATAATTCAGAAAGTATCTTGCCATCCAATCGTTTGCTTGATACAAACTACAAATTTTTCTCTGTCCAGGATCACCGTCGATTTCTTACGACCAATATTATGATGTTCATAATATTGTAAATTACTAAGGAATTTTTGATCTTGCGTTATCGATTTAGGTAATAAATCCCAAAATATTTCAAGCTGCTGATACGTGAAGCGAGATCTAATTAAAAATTCTGGAATGAACGATATTTGTTTTATTTTTTGGAGAATATGAATAGGTGGTTGATTTCGTTCATATGCAAACTTAGAAATTATCATATGCTTTATCCGGCTCATTTTTTTAGGATCAATTTTAAAGATGATCCGTTTTGTGTCTGTGGTGATTATTATGATCTGAATCATATATCATTTGAATGTAGCATAAACAGAAATAATATCGAAACATAAAGATCGCGTTTAATTATTCCTTTTTGTGTGGATTTAATTCTCCTTTTTGTGTGGATTCGTTTACTGTGTTCTTCATGAGAGGAATTGATTAAGACTTTGTATAATTTTATTAGATATAGTAACATTTTGATTTGATCTGCTGACTCTTGAATACTCTATATCCTATTACAACATTGATTATGAACTTTATCTACTACACATCATCATGGTCAATAAACGAAGAGCTCTTAGTTGGGTAGGGCAATCATAACATCAGTATAGTATAAAATCTATTTGGTGGAATTTCTAGTGTTCATAGTGTTCTTGTATGCGTCACAGGAGGGGAAGGGGTTTGGATTTTAATTTTGCTCCGAACATTGCAAATGTCATCAATTAGAATCTTTAATGTATTATAAATATTACATAGTTGCTTGTTCTAACTTTCAATAATATATTTTAGGTAACACTGGTTTTATGAAATCCATTTCACGCAAAAATAAACGCAAAATTGTTCACTGCAGTATACAATTTGCTGCTTATCGTAGTGCACAATTCCATTCCGGCGCATATCTATTCATGCCTGATCCTAATGAAAGCGATCCGGAGAAAGATGTCCTTCAACAGTACAGAGACAAATTTAGTATAATTATTACTTCGGGCAGTATTTTCAGCGATTTCACCGTAATTTATGGTCCATTCCTAGTACATACTGTTCGCATATTTCATGTCGTTTCACCGTTAGCGGATGCGATTTATTTAGAGAACGAAGTGGATTTTGAGAATCCGCCAAGGAATCGTGAAACCGAACTATTTATGCGTTTAGTTACCGATGTACAAAATGGAGAGCCTCCAGAATTTTATACGGATTCGAATGGATTTTCGATACAGAAAAGAGTTAAAGTCGAGAAGATTGGAATTGAAGGCAACTATTTTCCAATTACAACGATGGCTTATATACAAGACGACGATACGAGAATAAGCTTATTAACTAATCATGCACAAGGTAATTGTTGATGTATGGAGAATATTTTTCAATTTATAAGTATGTTTGATGAATCATTTTATACATGTTGATTGTGTTGTAGTTCGTTGTAGTGCTAAAATTCGTTATAGTGCTAAAAGACTGCTAAATCGTTTCGTTAATTCATTATCGCATTTGTGCTTCGATTTACATGTATTTAAATGAAGGGATTTCAAATTGCCTACAGTGGGACCAATTGTGCAAAAAAAGACAAAATTAAAAAGACTAGCGAAAGTGATACTCTGATTGCAACGACCAAAGTTACACGAACCAGAAGTGTTTTGATAACAGAAATGGAGAATTTATTAAGTAAACAGATAAGAGGGCCTAAATCAAAACTCCATGTCTGTGAGTACCGAAATTAAATCACTCAGTCTATGGGATCATTTAAAATCTCAACATGGAGGAGACGTTTTTAAAGCAAGCAAAGGTTGCTTTGATCGATTTGGAAAACGATTAAACTTTCAAGGCCGTAAAATAATTAGCGAATCGGATAATGCAAACGTAGATGCAGCTGAAAGTTTGTAGAAAGGAACTTCGTTGTGGAAAGGAGAAATTAGCCACAAAAGTTAATTTTTAATGTAGACGAGACGGGATTCTATTGGAAACGAATGAAAACACGTATGTTTATTTCCATAGAAGAGATGACTACTTCTGGATTTAAAGCAGCAAGGAATCGTCTATCTCTTCTTCTCGGAACTCAAATTGAAACCATTCTTGATTTATAAATCAGAAACTCCTAGTGCCATGAAAGGTTATTCTATAAAACATTTACCAGTTTATTGACGAAGTTAACGTAAGGCGTGGCTGACATAAACTATATTTTTGGACTGGTTTGATTTTTGTGTCATCAATAAAAAAAATATTGCAAAGATATCGGAGTTTAACCTCAAGCTCTTTACCAGTTTCCAGTTGAAGTAGTATTCTTACCATCAAATACCATTTCCGTCATTCAGCCCATGTATATTATTTAATACGTTCGCTGTCGAGTACGAGTTAATTCCTATCTCGAAGTTGATTTTTTTGTGCCAGCTACGAGTTATGTCCTAGAACATCTTTTTCTTTATCTGCGCCACATACAATTAAATTCGTAGTATATTAATGTTCTTTAAGCGAAATTTAACTATCAAAATCATCAAAAAGACAGGGTCTCTTCACAATCAATGCATGGAGTTGTTGAAAAAAAACGACGAAGATTACGAGCGAATAAGTGCTGTAAAGGGTGGTTTGGTTGTGACGGGTTATTTGACGGTTTATTCAATAAACGTAGACAGACCCAGCAAGGAACACTAGATTCTTTTGTACAACGCGGAAGAGTGATAATAATGTTTTTAGTTTCTTTTGAATGTTATATTACTTTTCTTCTACATAAAATATTTATTTCCATAATCATGTTTATTTTATCAATAAAGTGTTTTTAATACTCTAAAATGATTTTTTTAACTCATCTCCTGTTCATTGCCAAATTTCTCTCATTGTGACCTTCTCTGGAACGTATCCTTTTCTCAATTACCTGACTTATATGCGCTAACTAGAGAATTGGGTCTGCAAGTAATTCTTTAACCGAAAGTTATCATAAGTGGGCTACCATAAAATAGTATTTTTAGATGTTTTAAAAGAATATTTAAACTTTAAAAAAAATAAAATAATTTTTAATGTCTAAAATAATTCATAGAAACTTTTGAACTAACCCTCTCTGAAAAAGATAGGGGATTATCAAACATATACAGTACGTTAATAGAAGGTGCTGATTAGACAGTGACTAATAAATCTTTATATATTTATAGAGGTTGGAAGATCGTTTGTAAAAGATATTTTTTTGTATTCTCACAGGTGCAGCAAGTTGGCAGCCAGGATATTTAGAACTTATGCTCGATCGAAGAACTCTATACGATGATTCCCGAGGAATGGGAGAAGGTGTCGTTGACAACAGACGTACTATCTACAAATTTTGGCTTCTTGTCGAGGATTTAAGTTCGATAAATAAATCGTCGCAACGACGCGAAGCGCCTACTCGCTTCGAATCAGAGGACTATGGATTAAATGAGAATTTAAGATTTTTCAATGGTGCTGCTACAAGTGCTGGGAACGCTGGAACGGATCATCAGAATAAGATAGAAGGTTATTCTAGGCCCACACTTTATGCTAATCATATGTCGAATGGACTTAATTATCCTTTCGGGATGTATATTTTAGAAGAAGGTGTTAATATGAATAATACACACATCAAAGTAAGTAATCTTTATGTAAACCACGATTATATATGAATTTATTTAATTAAACTGGATCATCCCCTTATCAGTATACATTAAATACATAGACAATAATAATATGAAATAAAATAACACCGTATATAAAATATCAAAATATGCATATTCAGCAGAATATAACTAATCATTACACCAAGTCAGATGCGTTAGACATTCCTAACTTAAACCTCATTATTTTCAGAAATTTGATTTGCACGCTTTCCAATGAATTTATATGTCTCCTATTGTGGTAACCAAATACAGCTTGCAAATTCTAGACTAGGAAGTACTACAGTTGTGTAAAGATGTCTAAATGTGGAGGATTCAAAGTTTTGTGAGAATCTCGTAATGAAACCTATAGTTTGTAAACTCTTGTTTTTAATATATTCAACATGCAGATCCATAGAACATTTTGGATCTATTATTACTCCTAAATCTCTGATTTTAAGTACTTTGTTGAGTTTCGTATTATTCAAAAAGTGTGTGGGGTTGACTACTATTGAAATGAAACATGGGTGTGGTGAAAAGCTATTTAATAAACAGTAAAAATATAATATGATATAAGCGAGTACAAAATATAAAGAAAGATAAACTTAATAATAGAAAAGACAACGCCCTCATTAATTGGCGCGAAGAGAATGACATGAATGACAAATCAACTGACTGACGCATATGTCAGCAATACCAAGTCGTATATGTGCGCGTAATTCAAAACTGATAATAGGATTTAGAATACATTTCAACACCCCACCGTATTCTAAACTTCCCACAGGATCATACCTAATTTATTTCCAAAATCTCACAGGTGGCAACGGTTTTGTTAGTATATCGACAATTTGATAGTTAATTGGCACGGCACGTATTCTACTTTAATTCGTTATTTTCCACTTTTTCTCTTATAAAGTTGTACCGCACATCAATATGCTTAGTGCGCTTATGAAACACATGATTTTTGATTAACTTTATAGCACTAATTATCACAGTATAACGTAATGGCATTATAATCGCTCACGTTTACAGTAATTTCACTAAACACTTATTTTAGACACATTGCTTCGGAAGCTGCCACGAATTCTGCTTCTGTTGTTGACAAAGCAACAGATTGTTGGCGTCGGCTGTTCCAAGTTATTGCTACATTACAAAGTTTGAATACATATCCTATCGTTGATCGTCTAGTATTAGTAGTTTATATAGATTGTTCGATTCGCAAAGTGCACATGCTTTAAGAGTACAATTTTCGAGTATTTCTTCTTTATTATTTGCTTTTATTATCTGCATTCCTTTTTTGGTAATTACTCCTTCAGGAAAGAGTTTTTTGCTTAATCCAGAAACGTACCAAGCATGTGTTATAATACTATTAAATCATTTTGCTTCAACATAATATTCAATGTCTAGCGTTCCTATTTCTTTTACTTCTAATTCATGATTTTTTCTTACTTCTACAGTAAAGATATCTGTTTCTTGTAGCGTTTCAAATAAATTCTTATTTCCATCCATGTGTGCTGAAGCACCACGATCAAGTATCCATTCGGAGTCGCTTGAATTAAAGAAATTTATCGTTTAATTTCCTTTATTAAATGCTGCAAAAAGTCCGCTTTTATCTGCGTCAGAACGCGGTTGGTCTGGTCGGTTTTCATTTTTTTCGCAGAGCGCTGCAATTCTTTGATATATAACCTTTCGTGCGTTCTATTGTGCACTGTGTTGCATTAAAATGCATGTTAATACCATAAAAAACTGATTTTTCTACAAAAAGTTTGGTAGTCTTCATTAACTGGAATAAAATTGTAGAAACAGATCGCGACAATCAGATCTAATGTAACTAATATTTCAAATTAACCTAAAAAACCTTGTAAATGACAGCTTGCTTACATGTAACATATATAGAGTTTTCAATCAAATAATATTTATCCGATGACAGGTTCAGAACGGAGTTAATGTATATTCACTTCTTCTTCTTTTCATGCCCTCTACTCATTGAAGGTTGGCGACCACTTTTCTAAATGCGTCTCTGTCTCTTGCAACATGAAACAGTTCACCGACACTAAGATTTGTCCATTCCCTTATGTTCCGGGGCCAGGATTTTTTCTTCCTGCCGATACCTTTCTTCCCCTCTACTCTGCCCTGCATTATGTTTTGTATCAATAGGTATTTATCGTTGCGTAGGATGTGTCCTATGTAAGATGTTTTTCTTATCTGAATAAGTGTCAGCAGCTTCGTCGTTGGTAATTCTGTCAGTCCATGGTATTTTCAGGATGCGTCTATAGAGCCACATCTCAAACGCCTCGAGT
>WYDF02085085.1:0-11042 GCA_009867245.2 Adranes taylori | reverse complement strand
ACACATACAATGACGTTCTGAAAAATAAGGGTGTTGATAAAGCTTAATACCTTATAGCAGAAATGGCCATCCACCGGTGGTTCATCGACATTTTTTCTCATTTGTTAGTATCTCATATTTGTTACACATTTCTCGAATACGACCTGCTTAATCTAAATAATTCGACATTTCTATTGAAATATAAATCTATTGAACCATCTTAGAGATCGTTTTCATTAATTTCAACAAATGTTTTGCATAAAACCAAAATAAAAAAAAAATACAATGTTGAATCGTAACTTTATAAGGAGATCTGTTTATCTCTTCTCCGGTATTTTTATTTCTGTTTTGAGGGAATTTGTGGAAAACAGTTTGAGCGAAAATAAATATTCGCAAAAGGAAAAGGACTAAGGATTTGTGAAAATGTCATCTGCATGATTATGAATTTAATTTATTAACTCGCATTTTGACGAAAACTTTGTTTTAACATGCTTAAAAATTTAATACTTTCGAAAGCAACAAAAGTTGTTTTCTAATGTGATTTAATCACAGATCATTCTGTTCCTACTTTATCAAATTTCATTCATTTCAAAATAATTTTTGATAAATTAAAAACGATAATTTTCATATTTTACAAGAAAGCACACGACTCCACACGAAAGTATTAATATTAGACATGTATTTCATAATATAATTTTGCAGAGCTTAAAAAACGCAATGTTGCCAATTTTCATTAAAACAAAGTTAAGTCCCCCTGTTTTTAATATATTTCATAACCCCAACAATATGAACAATTAAATCAAGAATACCTTTGCTATGATAAGAATTCTCGTGAAAACAAGGTTACAGTAATTTTTTATCCAAACGATCCGTTAGTAAATACAGAACCTATAAAAACATTGGCAACCTAAAATTAGTCTACTGTGACGTCTGTATTCTGTAGTATTCACACCGTGCTCTTATGCTACATGTTTATAAGAGTTGAAAAAGAGTTATTTATAAATTTCCAGAAGTAAATCCGTTGGTTTGTTTTTTGAATAACATTTGTCAACATTGCAAAAAGTTTTCATCATTATATGTCGTTTAGAGTGTAACATGCTCCTTTAGGCGTCATGCTAGTTTAAGGTCAGAGAATGCCAGAACTGTAGGAAGTCTATAATAATTAGAGAATAGTTGTATAGGGAAGTACTTAAGAGATTGTAATGTTGGAAATAGCATCCTGTTTGGTTTATTGCAGGATAATTTTTGTATAATTCGAGCCATAGTGTTAGTGTGACTTTGGTTCTCTTGGCAACAGTTTGAGTGACGAATATGAGATTGCTGTAAACCTATTAATTAAAGGCGATTGATTTTATGTGGTTTAGGCGAGTGGTTTTATGATTCAATTCGGGAAGTTTGATTTGTCTTTTCAAGTGATTCTTTTGAAGGTCAATTTGCCAAAAAACCTATCCCCACTTAATTTTGAAAGAATTGTGTCAATAAAAGGCAAGGGGAAGGAATCGCGCTTCATAACCGAATTCAAGATTCGACCATCAAAACAACATCAGTAATTTTCCATTAGGCGTCTTTACTGAAAGAACGGGAGTTAGATGCTTCACGGATTATCAGATAGATTAACAACACCTTAAACGAGCATATCATCCAACTCAATTCAGTTGGACTAGCATATATGGAGACATCCTATACATTCGACTCCAAATCGGTTCTGCATCATGTGTATCAATTTTATAAACCAATAAATATATACTCACCATCCATCAAAGAAAGTTCTTTAAACGGGACTTGAGTTGTTCAAGTTGAGTTTTCTGTACACAATTTAAATTGGATTCATCTAAAATAGTATTACAGTATTAAAAGGCAAAGAAGAACAACTAAAAGAATTCACAGATAAACCAAAAAGATCACAAACATCAGACCCTAAAATTAGAGTTTGGCACAATGAAGATACAACCAATACCTCAACAATTTTTAAACCTCCACCTAAAGAAGTGGTAGGATAATAACAAATCCTACCACTTTGTGCTCCTGACCATCAGTCGTAGTAATAAGCCAAGCACTACGCTTATGAATTTTTAAACCCCAAATTTTAATCAACTCTAAAGCGGACTTTCCACCTACTAAGACACCAGCTCCAGAATCCAACAAAGCAGACATGGGCGTATCAAAAAGTATTAATCCCAAATAAAGACGCTCATCGTCTCCTAAACGGCGGAATTATTCACCGAGGGCTCAACAAATTCTATATGAGAAATAGATGGCTCTATCCGAATTCTACAATACAAACGTATCTTAGGCAAAAATTCAGATTTCCTTTCAATAAATCTTATACTCTCACTAAAATTATTTCCCTTAATCCTCTACGCAAGCTAGTGCTTAGAAATATTTTGGTTCGAATTTAAAATTTCCTTGAACTAAACAGAACACATCAAGTTTTGGATTTAAACACACACTGGGAGTTACTTCTGACACTTGGACATGCATGACTGGTAAACTTTTGATTTACACACTTACAGAATATCACAATCCTTATTCAGAGGAACCTCCTGCAAACAATTCCAGAACCTTCTACCACGAGATGGTACAGGTACACTCTGCGCCACTGGGTGTCCAACAGCGCCGAATGTTCTCCTACCATGTGTTGAAGTTTGAACTGAAGACGATTCCTTCAGAACCCTAGCTGTTAACTCAACCACAGTATTTAAATCCAACAAAACTAAGTGAGGTTAATAAGAATTTCTGGTATCTCACGCCGAAGATGAGATAATATATTCACATGGAAGATACAAATGAGAAAACCTTCTAATTCGGTTTCGGCATACGAGTTTAAATCGATTGCAAGAGATCGTGGTCAAAATCCGTAGGCAACCAACTTCTTCAAGCCCAAAAAGAGTGCATTTCTTAAAAAATAAATTGTACACAATTTTATATAGTAGGAATACAACATTATTTGACTTGCCAAAAAGAGTACATGTACTCTTTAAAGAGTACGATTGGTAACCCTACCCTTAAGTGTTAGGACCAAGCTATCCCAATCTACGATAAGATGACTACGCATACTCCGAAACCAGAGCAGGGCATCTGCAATAAAAAGATCAACTGCACAAGCGTAACATACGGCCTTTGACGTATGTCGGGCTTTCCAAACTTCTTCAATTCGCTCCAAGAATGGTACGAGTGGTTCTCTATCGTTAAACTTGACACCCCATTTATAAACAGGTATAGCCTTCCCAGAAACTATCGAATCTGAAGCATCACGACTGAACCTGGTACCTTTGTTTCTTCTCATAACTCTCTTCACAGACACACGATCTTCATCCTCGGAACCCTCACTTGAACCATCTGGAAGCGTCACTAGATGTGAACTCACTTCCTTTACCTTTTGACCTGATGGAACGGCTTCAAGAGCCCTGTTACCACTACAATTAGGCCAAATACAGAAGGGGAAAGGAAAGCGAATATTACAAATTTACTCCATTTTGTGTTTTATAATAGAGCTGTGTACAGTTAATGACAAAAGAAATGATTTAATGTGCTTTACAAAAATTTGGTAATTTGTAACTAGATTTAAAATACAAAGTAACTATATTTGTAACTAGATATTACCAGGGTCTATATAAAACTAATATACAGAGGCGAGCAAAAAAAAATTATATTATAATTTATCGCTAGATGTCACTAGACTATATAACTAAATTTGTAAGTAGATATTATCAGGGTCTATATAAACATAAATACAGGGCTGATGAAAAAATTAAAATTTGAAATATTATGCTAGATGTCACTAGATTTTGTAACTAGATTTAAAATGAAAGTACCAAGAATTGTAAATAGATGTTAACAGGGTCGATATAAAATAATATACATCAAAATGACGAAATTTGCTACCTGCTGTTGTTATTAAAACATCCAGTATGGCGGATGCGGGATTCTATATCCAACATGGCTGATTCTACAACTAAAACATTTCCTAGCATTTAGTCATCATGACATGAACATTCAGAGTACATACAGTAGAACTAATAAAAACTGAAGGCTTATAATTTTTACTGCCTTACAATATACAGTATAAATTCGTGGTGGACAATTCGTAGTTTTGTGAGTGGAGATTAATCCAAAACTTTACTATATGACGCTCGTTTATTTTCCACGTAGTAAACATAAATTTTTTGTATCAATGTATACTATTTGTTATAAAACGGAATTATGAGGTTTTATATGATGGTAATTTTTCAAACAAGGATTTGCTTTTATTATATAGCAACAACGCATAAATTTTTTAGTAATGAATTAAGACGAAAATGAACTGACTTCAGAAAATGTAGTAAACGAAAACGAAATAAAAAAATGCGTTAGATGGAGCCAGAGGCAAAGCGAGCATGACGAAAATGAAAACTGAATAAATGATTCGTAACCCATCAACCCTTCATAATGCAAGCCATAAAAGTGATACATTCGGACACAGGATTACTTAGTACTGATTATTTTCGATTTAGACAATGAATAAATAAAAAGCGTATTATTTGTAGAATGAACTAAATATTTTTAATTCAGTGAAAGATTGAATTATATTGTCACCTACAGGAATAAATAAAAAGTTGAAATAATAAATTTAAATTTATTAGACTATAATTTATAGGCTAAGTTACCCTGCTTGCATCAGATTTATAAATTTAAATGTGTTAATATAATTTATACGAGAAGCTAAGCTGCTTCCATCAGATTATATTTAATTCAACCCTTTATTTTTTCCTGCACTACCGAGATCAGTACCCGGCGTAAACAGTTCCTCCCGTAAAAAAAATCCTCCTCATTGCTATAAATGTTTCAGCGTGAGACCATGGATTGTGTATATTTTGTCACTTAGTATATTTTGTTATTTGTGTTAGATAGGAGGTATCAAAATCTCTCTTCGCAATATAAAATCTTATACTGCAAAAAAGAGATACACTCATTAAAAAAAACTCATCCTCTCTTCGCATATCCTAACGACTAACTGCCTGCCGAGACCTTAGCGCAATAATTATATTTTTATTATCGCTTCACGACCTCAGTCTTCGTAATTAAGTTTATTTTTGTTTTAATTATTGCCAGCGGTTTTGAGCGTATGCTGTTTCATTCTATTCCCTCTCCCACAAAGATATCGTCTTTCTACAAGTTAGTTACTCGCGAAAATGTTTAATACGACTACAAAGGCAAATAATCTAGACACAAAATTAAATCCTTAAAAGACTTTAAACTCAAGTAGAAGACTTTTTTACCAAGATTTATAAAATAGTTTGTAGTTATGTTGAAATTTATGACATGGAATTGTGTGAGCCTTAACTGGATAAAATAATTCTACGTCCAGTTAAAAGATATGGGAATCCTACCGAGGATTGGGAATCCTACCAGGAAGAGTCGAGCAAACTAATAAAAGGGTATTCGGGGTTTAATAAATTCATACATTTATAAAATTGACAATTAAACAATAATTATTGGAACCCTCGCTTGATTAAATCCAAGATTCAATATTAATAAAGTAAGAATGGCCCATGAATTAATACAATTCAAATACACATAAAACACGATTGATTGTAAATACTCTATTAGCAAACAAATAATTTATTTTAGATGCAAAAACACTCAATAAGGCTCAAGAATTTTGTCAAATCATAAAACAAGTACTGATTAAGTTTTATTCCTATTTTGATTTCATTTAATTTGTAAGGTAATAGTAAACCTATTACTAACACCATTTCAAATGAACAAAAATAAACATCAAACTCTATTAAATAAGCTTTAATAAAATAAGTCCATGACAGGGCATAGTGATTAATAATTAATAATTAGTTCGTCTGCTATTAAATGAAATTAGTTACATTGTATATCATTATTTATTCAGAATGAAACCCATAACTTAAGGTGTTTGAATTTCTGAAATCATTTGATTTAGAATAACAAAAATCGCTCACTTACATTTGAACGTCTGCCATCGTTTTCATGACAACAAAAAATAGTAATAAGGAAATACGTGTAAATAAAACTGATAAAGATTGGTTTAGAACTAAATAAAAACTATCAACATCTGGAATCCTTTCCCCACTGAGTTTGCGTTTCTATATACATAGGCCGGCTAAACCCGCACTGTTTCGTAACACTTCGATAGAAGTTTTAATGAATCGCACCTCTGCATATTAGATAGTCTATTACTAAAATTATATTTTTCATTATATCATCTCATGAGAACAAAAAACTCATTCGCATAAAAAGACTATTCTCTTTACCCCTTTGTCTCTAGTTTCTTGCGACGTGGCAAGTTTACCCCTCATCAACAAAGTAACATCTGCACGAGAAATCAACATGTGTGCGTACTTTTATTGTTACTCGTATATATATAAATTGTTCTTTAAACGGGTATCTAAGAAAAACATCACATATTCTTAAAATTATATTAGACTCTATACCAGGTGTTGGGAGACATAGGATCCTAAGTCGCCTTTCAGTAGAAACAGGTTAGCTATAATAACTGTAATTGAATTTTAATGGAAAAAAGACTTGAGTGAGTTTTTGAAAATGTTTTTATTGAAATCATCACTAAAAATACTTTTACGCGTGTCCAAATATTAATGATAAAACCACAAAGAACATCACAAAAATTGAAAAGGAGCGCTATTTTATTTACGATATTTAAACATTAAAAAATCCTTTCTTCTTCGAAGAAATTTCATTCCCTTAACATTATCATCCAATTAATTATCAAGAAATAATTGTATTAAATAGTTTCGATAACGGTTCGAATTCTCGTTGCGATTAACAAGGAAGGATTTTTCAAGGAATCTTTTGATGCAAATTAGTAGGTTGGAATGCAGGTAAGCTATTTCTGATGGAAATATAATCCAACTGGAACGGAATATAAACGACGCAAACAAAGACGGAAAGGTGCAGACTTCTAAAGAACAAACTTTTATTGGAACTTTGAATTCGAACATATGACTACGTGGTGTTTAGTATAGGGACTAAATTTAGTGAAAGATTTTCTTTGATCGATACAATTCCGAGTAAAAGTATTGAAGTTGTTGAAATGATTTAATTTTCCAAAGATTATAACTCAGTTTAATTCATGATGAGTAACGCACGCCTTTTGAACTAAACTCTGTGCAACCCTAACAATCACAAATCGTTCTTCTGCGTCAAGGTTGATGAAATAAAAAAAGGCATAAACTTAACGAAATGTATTGAAAATAATTTGAAAACGCGCATTCAAAATAAATAACGCCGTACCAAATTAATAAAATAAAATAATACTTGAATTTGTGCAAGTGGTTTAATAAAAATGACGTTCATTTCTCGTCAAATAGATTCCCAAATTCTTTCTAAAATTATTCTACTTAAGAGTCTTACTATCACATTCGTATTATCCCAAACTTATTTTTTAAAACGCACAGTGACCTTATTTAATTTCTTTTATTTCAAGAATTAAACTTAACAGAGCAATTTCATTATTACCGAAAACTGAACACTACTACCCCCATATCTTAACTTATTTAATAATTTAACTTATTCATGATTTACTTGCAATAAATTATAATTTAATTTAATTCATGATTTTATTTTCATAACCCTGACCGAAAAGGTTCAGCGTTTAACCACTATTATTCGCTCTCTGTGAGTGTCCACGACAGGACAGTGGAAAATGTTCAAGAAGCATTTTTTGAATTATTATTTAATGTAATATATTTATTTATGGGAATTTTTATAATTATCTAGATAATCTATCTATAAAACATATATGCCCTACATCTGAAAATAGCTCAATTAAATAATACAGTATTCGCCAAAATAAACAGTACCAAAATTAATTTTAATATTAAGTTTTTAATTTTTGTAATTTACATGTTCAAAATGTGCACCATTACGGCGCAAACATGCTTCATAACGATTTTGCAGATCATTGAACATATTCCTAAACAGTGGTTTATGCAGTTGTTGGAAATACGTTATTATTGCTTGCCGTAGTTCTACAATTGTCTTTGGCGCCTCTTCAGAATGAAATACTGACTCTTTCGTCATACACCAAATGTATGCATCAGGTGGCATCAGATCAGGTGAATGTGAAGGGTACTCGAAGTCCATTCCACGAGAAATTATTCGGTTTCCAAAATGCTCATGGAGAAGTTCTAATGAGCGTCTGGCTGTATGGCTTGTGGCGACCTGAAGAACCCTTGCGCTGACACAACACACTATCAGTTTGATGAAATTTCTCAACAATTGCCAACATTACACTTTTACTAAGTGCAGCTTTATTCAATTGTTGTCGATAATTTTCAGAGACTTGTATCAAACTTGGGCCATTACCCGTCTACTTCCGTATGACGGGAAATAACGCTCTTCTATAAACACCTTTTCTTCAGTTCTCAGAACCATTTTCGTTTATTTTGGCGAATATTGTATAATACAATAATTAATAATTCAAAAAATGCTTCCTAAACATTTTCTGCTGTCCTGAATTGGACATTCTGCCGCCTCAGAATGCAGGAGTTAGAGCTCAATCGGATGGTATATGGCAGGAACTTCTTGGTTCTCAATGATTCTGATGTCTTGACGCGTCCTTCGTGTATTCTCTTCCAACCCGTGGTGATTCGACATCCTCCAACAATGATTCCGATGATGATCCATGCGCCGGATCCTCCAACAATGACTCCGATGATGATCCATGCGCCGGTTAATGCTGATCAATGAATCTTAACGTGGTGCCAAATTGACTTCTTGAATTTCTGATTCAGTTCTTCTTCGCTGGTCTCTATCAGCTGCAGATCTTCCACTTCTTGGGATTCTTTCTGATTGCTATCGGCTTCATGAAGAGAAGTATTGCTTAACTGAATCTCAAACCGGTTGATGACGGGAATGTTGATTTGTTGCTGTGAACGAATGTTCGATAATCTTGTTTGGATCTGGCATACATCTTTTATCTCTATGATTCTTGTGTCGTGAATCATTACTTGTTCTCTTTCTTCGCTGCAGATGACTGACACGATTTTGGGTTGGCTGGTGCTGAACATCCAAGATTTAATTGTCATCATCTTCTTCCATGCCGTCAATGCGAGGGTATATCATTTCGTTCGACATCGGGTTGGCTGCGGATTTTTGTAAATAGCATCAATGGCGCAATTCTAATTTGTGCTTATTCTCGAGATTTCCTCTGGTCCGTATAGGTAGTTGATCGCTGCGATAATCCAACACTTGTGCATTCGACAATATGATATGAGTTGTTTACGACCTTCCTCGGAATCGGTGTTACATTGGTGAGGTTGAAAGGTGTGACGTCCATGATCGGCAAGTGACCGTAGACTGTGGTTCTATTTCCGTTTCTCTGAAGATTGCTTGTCTTGATCTGTTTGGTTAGTATTTACAACTCAGTAATGCGCTTGTGAACTTGGGGTGGTAACAGGCACTCGTATATGTTCCTTGGATACAACAGCGGCCAATCCTTTATAATGGTGGTAGATTTTTTCTACCAGGCTTATTGTAACTTGTAACATGTGCCCGGTTTTATCGTAACCTGTGCCCTCAGTAAGCCACTGAGGAATGGAGGAACAACAAGATCAGGTTACAGTATGCGGTCTCACGTTAAACTGACCTGGTGCCGGAGTATTCATATTTCCGAGGATGTTAAAATTCAGTAATAATTAAGATATTTGTTTGCGCCATAGGTGGCAGTCGCAGTCGCTAGGACTCCCCATTAGCAGCATCGCAAATGCGCGTCTGTCACACCTGTCTCACTCGTTTCCCAATTGGACACTTTTGTAAGAGATTGTTCTCTATTTTTATGATGGCTTGGCTGTTAGTACGTCAAATCAGGTGTTTTGGTACTCCCATCTCCAATAAAATTTTCCACAATCTGCACCATCGAAAATCCTCTCATAATCGAGAAAACAGAGATATAAAGGAACGTAGTATTCATGTGCCTTTTCAGGTCCGATTTGCCATAATAGATAGTATAGTATTGTAGTCTATTTCTCAGTATGTATAAAAATACTTGAATTTGTATTTATAGTTATTGCAGTCTCTTGTTGAGCCTCTTTTATGGAGTGCCAACACCACTGAAGTTAGTCAGTATGCTGGTCAGATTCCTGTTGTTCAAATTTTCATGAAAATTTGGTGTATTATTTTTACGCGAGACTGTCCTGTATTTGCAATATATTCGGCAACAGTTGCATCTATAAGGTTGAGTTTTCTGATAGCTTCTGATACATGTCTCGTTTCATGTCTCTGGAAATAGCTCTATAATGACCTTGGTCTCCAGGTTTCATCATTCCGGGCTCTTTAAACATCCTCCGTTGCACGAAAAGAGTGAATGTATGGTCAGAAGTCCATTTCTGTTTTACACTAGATGTTCTAAGTTGTGTAACTCGTATGGTATTTTGTAAGATATCTCCCAAATACACCCAAAGTTCTTCAGAAGTTGTGGTTTGCAAAGTTGGAATCACTTTGAAAAACTGTTTCCACTTTGCCCGAGAATGCCGTGGGTTCATTTAAAGCTAGTAAATTTCTCTGGAGGCTTTTGTTTGCTTCGGTATTTGGTCACTAGTAAAATGTGATCAGATCCACAATCGTGCGCATGGATAAATTTTTACTGATGATTTCCGATATTAGCCTTATAGTTCTAAAAATAATTACATCAACAGTTTGAAAATAAATCCTTCGGAAATAAGTTCTTTCTAAAGATTCGTTATTGTTGAACAAAAAATTAATAATAGTTTCATAAACAATTTTGTGCTCTACTGTAGATGTTTTCATCAATTCGTGTTGGTATGCATTTTCTTAAACTATATTGAATCTTTTAGTAAAGGCTTGTTTCTAGAGAATGCTTGCAAGGAATATTGAGCGCGTCTGACATCATAGTTTTAGAATCGCATTGGTATTTCGAAATGATATAAATTTAATATGATTCGATTTATTTTGAGGTCATATGTATTTCGCAATCAAATAAACTTGAATATTATTCACCATGTTATCACCATAAAAACTGATTTCTCTTAATTAAGTTTGGTAGTCTTCATTAATTAGAATAAAATTGTAGAAAC
>WYDF02085074.1:0-11043 GCA_009867245.2 Adranes taylori | reverse complement strand
ATTATATATTATTATACAAACATAAGTTTTTATAAAACTTATTTTGATATGAAGAGCTGTTAATAAAACTAGTTTTACATATAAGTTTCTGTTTAAAAAAAATTATATATTATACATACTTACTCATATTATTATATAGATTTGTGTACAATGCTTCTTGTTGTAATCAAGAAATTAATTCTAATAAATTGTGCTTTTTCAAACGTGTGTTTTATTCCTTTTAAGATTTATAATTTTATTTAAAAAAATGCACGGGGAAAAGCCTATTACAACATTAAGAAAGAAAATTACAAATAATATACAAAAAATCTTACAAATATTAATGTACCTTACAATGAACGCGAAATAAAGTAAATTATAATCTACATACATATTTAACGACATAGAAAAATAAAATAATGTTTAACAATAAAAATTAAAATTTAAGATACAAAAGCACAAGAAATAGGTACTTGTAAAAAACGCAAAAAAAAACAAATAAAATCATAATGAAAAAGAAACCAGCAAGACTAGTTGTAGAATTAGCAAATACTAAAATTAAAATCTATCTAAAAGGAAAAAACCTATCCAAATCTAACCCAGAAAGAGAGATTTAGCCTCCAATTTGAATTTATGGAGGGAAGTTGCAAGAAAAATACAAGTTTTTATGTTTGTTAGCCTCTAAACACATCCTAGAGATAGGTAAGTTGCAATCAAAATTGGAAGTTGCAAGAGGAACGCGAAACAATGGACAATTTCGAATAGGTCTACAAGGAGTGAAGAAATTAACTAGAGAGATCAGCGCAGAGCAATTAACAACAGAGTTAATTAATTTAAACAAAAAACATAAGTCGTCGATTTTGTCTGGTGTACAGGCTGTCGGGACCCATCTGAAGCCTCATTTGTGTAGCAGGGAAGGTCATAGTGCTACCACCACCTATAATATGCATGTGTTTCAGAAATTTATTCTGGAGACTTTCGAGGCGTCGGATGCCAATCCTACAATAACACCAAACAATCCTACAATATTCCTGCCTGGATCTGACCAAAGCACAATGGAGAATTTTAAAAGTATTTGCATTGCAAAATTCTTTGGTGCTCAGCAATATAAAATCTAAGTTTTTGTTGGACTACATTGAAGTGGCTCTTGAAGTCAAGTTTTGGATCGAAGGTAATTCCAGGGTCTTTGAAAATCTCAACGGTGGTCAGCAAAGCCCCATTGTGATATTTGAGGCTTTGATTCTTCGAAATATCTTTAGGTCGTCCACATGAAGCAGTAATTTACTATGTCATCCATAAAGATATTGAAAAGGATTAGGCCGAGATGGCTGGCTTGAGGAACACCTGATGATACACTGATTTCATCGGATAAGGGGCCATTGATATTCGCAATTTGTCTCCTATTAGCTAGATAATTTCCCACTTACCTTTAGAGGGCTACATCCACTCCGAAGTTGTGAAATTTATGCAACAGTATATTATGATTAACCCTATCAAAAGCTTTGGACAAGTGAGTATAAACTACGTTGATCTGTTCATGATTTTGTAAGGCAGCAGAAACATACTGAGTGAAGAGACTGGTTAGTAGAGGCAGAAAGTCCTTTGACAAAGCCATGCTATTCCCAAGTCAATCTATTGAATACGCTTGCAGAAATGTAGTGAACAATCAAACTTTCAAATACCTTGGGAATGCAGCTTTGAATAGATATGGTTCTATAATTGTTGACGAAATATTTATCACCCAATTTGAAGATAAGTATAACGTAACTCAGTTTCCACAAGTCAGGAAAGTCACATGATTTGAGAGACGAAAATGTAAGTGAGAGGCATAGGCAGAGAATTAGATCAATGCTTGAGATCTATTGGCAGTATATCATCAGGGCCTGCTTGATCTCTAGCTTTACGTCTAGATAACGTACTAGAAACATCATTGGATTTCAGCAAGTAATTTAGTAATGTCAATCTTCTTAACAGTAGTGTCCAGAATGTCGCCATGATTGTAGCGACTAACCTTCCTAGGAATGATCAATCTTGATGACCAGTTCATATACAGCTCAAAAATATAAGGCTAACTTGGAACCAGAAGTATAAGCTATGCCAAAAGCTATACAGTAAAATCTGATGGGCGAGACTATACCCCATGATGAGAATCCAAGGTGTCTATATAGTCCAGTCACCGTTGAGGAAATCCAAACGACTTTGCAAAAGCGCGTCTCTAGTGTCATCACCTGACCAGATGGAAGTGACCCAAAATGGCTAATTGACCCAAACCAGAGAATACATCTAGGTGTCCTGTACAACGTTATGTTATATACTAGCTATACACCAACATACTTACGGAAGTCAAGGACAGTACTCATTCCAAAGTGAGAAACATTAATAATTGGAGACATATCACCATTGATCCTACCATCATTCGAATGCTATATAAGATATTGCCTGGAAAGTTGGCATCATTACCACTTAAGAACAACCCGCACGAATTTCGGACAAGAGGGTATAAGGGTTGACTAGCAAATAACCCTAATGGATGCCTAGCAAATAATACCATTCTATCTTGCATCATTAAGAGATACTGGAACAAGGCCAACTCTTATACCCTCTTCTCCTTAGATCAGCGAAAAGCATTTGATTTAGTTTACAGTGATTTAGTATACATCATAGTATTCAGAGGGAGTTGATCCAAAATTCATATATGAAGCCTAATCGAATTGTTCCACAATAATCTCTTGCAATGGCCTTGATTGGCGAGGTGACAGTTAGACGTGGCGCTAAGCGAGGAGACCCAATGTCACCGCTGGTCTTTAATCATGTCATGGATGGGAATTGTTTCAGGAATGGAACCTTTCACTAATCTCTTGTGATTGACAAAATTCCAGAAAGAATTTGGATTACGGTGAACATTTAATTCCATAACTGAGATGTAGTGTGAGTAGCAACTAGAAGACAATTGTTTAACTAGTGATCTTAAATGTGGAAACACTTCATAGTCAGAGAGATATTTTGTATTTAATATGAGCGGTTTTTTTTCTATTACAAGTATCTTTAAATTAGAAGAGAATCACTTGGGGAAATTAGAGTAAGTATAATAAGAAAGATATTAATAGCAGTAAAAATAAGGTAATAGAAAGTGTAAATGCATTGCTCTAGCGATGGACTGTCCAACACTGGATCTCAATCAATTTGGTTTAGAAGTTATTAAATTTGATAGATGACGGAGAGACATCAAAGTTTCTCGTGAGGTTGAGTTCGAGACATAGGCCTGGATGGTAATTGTCACATTTGACGAGAGGCATATCATACCTTTCACAAAGCAGATTCGAAAAATTACTAAAAACTAAGTCAAGGAGAGAACCACATGAATTGACTTGAAATAAGATTACGTTCTGTATACGAGGTGTCAGATGTAATGTCATGCGTAATAGCACAAAAACGGTACGCCAGACAAAATGCAACCCACAATGACAAGATACAACCTACAATAATAAGGCAACATCTTTAGATTTATACCAATTATTACAAACCGAATAAATGAATCTTTGAGGAGCAGAATTTCTTATCGAATTGAAAATAGCTAAAATCACACATGTATATAAAAGTGGAAACATAAAACTAACAAATAAAATAGACCGATAGCAAATCTATCGGAAAATGATTGTAAAAGTTATTCTATGCGGAGTAGAAGCACATGTGAGTAACTTAACATTCAAAAATCCAACATAGATACAAAAAAATCGTGGACAGATTTACAGCTTTCTTATACTGGAAGTTAAAAGTTTTACTATGTACTGTATAACGCAAAGGTTGATCAAATGTTAGTATTAGAAACAATAAACACTATAAAAGAAGATGTTGATAAAAAGAGGAAAATATGTGCGTTGTTTATAGTGTGACAATGAGAATGATTAAACTATTTTTCACCAACCACTAAACTAATATCAGATTTGACAAAGTCTTTATATAGAGAAGGAAACGCTAAATGTTCTGTAAATCTGGTATGAAGCTTTCTACAGGTCTAAAACGTATGATGAGATAATTAAATTGAAATATAGGTTGAAACTGCAATTGCTAGGCATCAATTAAGCAAGCAACTATTGTTTCGTGAAAAAAGAGTTAGACAATCTTAATTCTCAATATTTCATTCTACAAATCATAATCAGTTAAATTTTCAAAAAAAAAACTAAATGAATACATTAAATTATCGTATCAAATTCAAAAGATCCTACTGTATAGCAAAACACCTAGTTGAAAGAACGCTCCACAGTTAAATAATAATAAATAAATCAAGCCTAATTAGCTTTGTTTTCACGTGTTCTATTAGAAAATGCATGGATAAGAATAGTATCGTTAGATATTCTCGAATTTATTCTGATGTATTCGTTCGACTCAACGTAGATAGCTTACATAAAATATATTCAATTATAATCATTTCACTGTTATTATGAGAACTATAGCCTATAAGTAGAACAATGAAACATTACCTGATGTTCAACGGTGCAAGCCCAGTCGTTAATCTCCGATAACCTTCGGGTGAAAGTCGATTGGGATCAGCCGAGTCGCTCGCTCATCGAACTCTGCTAGCCAAAGATTCTACATTTTTCCAGAACCTTCTAGAAAGTTCTCGAATTTAAAGCAGCGATCATTAATGAAGATCGTAATGTAACTTACCGGGGGATCAAGAGTTCCTTGGGTATTTTTAAGACCTCAATCCAAAAGATTTCACATGATGAGATGAGCGTGTAAAAAATTAGTTTCTCGTTGGTTCTCGCTTCTGTTGACCGAGGAACCCGCATCTGTTGCATGGCAGTTCGTGCCGAAGAACAAGGTGAATCGTTTCAACAGAGGCCGGTCCAAAAATGTGTACAGTGGTGAAGAGTCTTGGATTTATTCTTATAAACCCGAGAATAAACATCAGTCTACTGTTTGGGTGTTTCAAGATGAGGAGAATCCAACCAAAGTCATCCGTTCCCGCAGGGTGTCGAAAAAAAATCCAGGCATGTGGCTACTTGGTACACAACTGTTTTTTTGTCAGAAATCATTTCTGAGTTGCGAGAAAACAAGCCACAGCTTCGGATCATCCTTCACCAGAGAACGCGAGTACTCACACTGCTCGACAAACATTTGAGTTTTTGGAGCAACAAATCATCGAATACTTGATCATCCTCCGTACAGCCCTGACTTAAGTCCCAACGATTTTTTTTTCATTGAAGAGTGGAATAAGTGATTTAACAATTAGTTTGAGCGTATGCAAAAGTGTATCGACAATGGTGGCAAGTACTTTGAAAGATAATAAAGGACTGAAATTTAAACTATTGCTTTTTGTTAAAGCTATATGCAAAATTAACAATATTCCTCGTATCATCGTTAAAATTCGTAAATAAAAGGCCAACACAGTGTAATATCCAGGAGACGCAATTCTTAATTTGGATCTGTACATTGCGATCTTCACAAGTTGCAATTATAATGATCAGATCTATCTTTTGATCAGCGAGCGATTATCGCAGCCTTAAGAATGGCTTACTCAAAGTAGCCAATATTAAATTAATCATCAAATATCTACATTAAAATCTAAGAATCAAAAGAATCTATTCTTTCAACTTGCTTTAACTTCGCTTTCTATTCGTTTTCGCTCTTCATAACTACGCTCACTCCCTCCTAATGAAACTAATACACCAATAGAAGGAAACAAAATTTATGTAAATTGATAAATAAATTTTTGAGTAATACCTGGGGTGGCTATTCGTCCAGGATTTTCCGGGACAGTTCCGGATTGATAGGTATCCTCGAAAATGTGCCATTTTAACAAGCAAATTGTCGAATTACAAACATCTATTTTATTTTTGTTAAAAACAACAAACAAATCTTTTCAAACAAACGAATTTAAAAAAGAAATAGAAAGTTATGAGGGATTTGTTAAAAAAAACCAGTCTCAAACTATTAAAAATGATGTACTTTTTCTATAAACTATAAAAATTGATTTTGTATTTTATAAAATTAAAAAAGTCTAAATAAAAACTGTTCCCCTGGGACTTTCTCCCGGATTGAACCGATGAATCTAGTTAAGTGAGAGCTCAACAAGAATATTATATTTCTCTTTTTGAGTTTATTTTTTTAGTATATAACATATGTGGGTGTGGGCATGGGGGGTATGTGAGTATGGTAGTAAAAAAAGTGTGGGTGGCTGCGGAGAGATTAGTAAATGTATGGAAAGAAAAGTTCGGTGATTCGGTCAAAATGAGAATGTTAATATTATAAGTGTGTGTAAGGAGTATATTGATATATGGGTTTAAGTAATGGGTGGTAAAAAAGAGAAAGGAAATTGAGAGAATGGGACTGAAATATTTGAGAAGAATATTGGGATTAGAGAGATGTACACCGACGGATATAGTACTATAAGAGTTTAATGGACATAAGATATGGATAAAAGGTGTTAGAAAACTAATCAAATACGAAAGGAAAATTATGATGGGAGAAGAAGGGAGACTTGTGAAGCGAGAGATACATAGAGATATTAAGAAATGGAGAGGTCGGAAAGAGATGTGTATGGTCAATGGACGAATGGTATAATATGGTGAATGAAGATAGGTTGTGCGAGGGGATGTTAGAAGAGCAAGAAAGAAGTGTGAGGATGAAGGAATGCATGTATAATAGAAAGTACGCTGAATTAAAAGTGACTGGCTGGGGGGGTTTCTGAAGTACTTGTTGGAAGGAATTAGTATGAAGGAGAAAATGAGGATTGCAAGATTTAGAGGTGGAAATGAAGAAAGACGGAACAGAGGATGAGTGTTGATGAAACGAAATGCAGAATGTGCAATGAGAATGTAGACGAATGGGATCACTGGATAAAAGAATGTGAGGATATAAGGTTGAATATGTAATTAAGCTAAGATAATTTATATAATTAAGTTAAGATATAATTAAGTTAAGAATATATATATATATATATATATATATAGATATATAATATATAATTAAGAATAAATAAGTTCAAAAGGAGGCGAAGAATTTGAGAAGATGATAATGGAACAAATCATGGGAGAAATCGATAGAAGGAAGGGGGAGGTGGTGGTGGGGAGGACGGATGTAGGGGAAGAGGGGTGAAAATAAGGGAAATGGAAGGGGGGAAATAAGAGAACGAACGAGGTAGAAAGAAGGAAGAGGGGGAAAGAAGAAAACAAAGAAAAAAATGCTTATTTAATAAGTAGGGAAAAGAATGATGTAAGGAGGGGAAGAGGAGGGAGAAGGATTAAAATAGAGGAAAGAAAGAGACGGTAAATGAAAATATGGTGGATTCGGGGGGGGGGGGGGGTAGGGTGTATTTTCAGTTTATTAGCATTGTACGGCCATGGCAACCGGTTTCGAGTAACTTAGGCATTCATCGTTAGGCTTTTAATACTAATATATTTTTTACAATTCTTGCAGACGACAGAAGATGTATTGAAAATTCGTTTGATGTTCCAAATTGCAAATTTCTGTCGCGCATGATTCTTCATACTAATTCTTTTCATTTTTACATGTGTGTGTCTAGTCTTATTTTATATTGCATAAGTTAAAACAAATAAAAACAATAAACTTTCTCTTTGCATAAAATACATTATAGAAGCGTTTATTAAGAAGAGATCAGAATAACAGCTGTTTACTCGTTAATATAGAAAGTCGTCATATATGTGGTGTGCTATATTGTATGGAACAGTTAAGTTTCATAGTAAACAAATCATATTAAATAATAATGGATAAAAATAATAATACATTGGTAAGTACATGAATTTAGTAAATTAAAAAAATACTATATTAACAGTGTAAAAAAGATTCCTGTATTTGTTGGTAAACACTTATTTGCACATTTAATCAAATCACCTTGCTTCTTATACGCAAGCATCCGCACGAGCGTTTTAAGATAACAGTTTATTTAACCAATTTAAAATTCAATATTTTGGGTTAAATTGTTAAATAACTTGCTATTCTTGATATTGTTTTTCCTAGGAAAATCTATGCTTAAGTAAAATTAATACATATATTGAAACATGGCTGTTTTCTCTCCCAGACTAGTTTCGGTCATTTGTTGAAAATTTTGGCTTTTGTAATGTCCAACCTTAATAACTTTTATACAAAAGTGTACAGTCTTCATTGCTGATTTGAAACTTACGTATGTCATGCAATGTATTAACAAAGCTGCAACCGACCACCCACAAGAGGCATGACAACAAAATTATGAACAACATCTCTAAAAAAAAATGGAATTATTGGAGCGGTAGTCCTAAATTACAAAAAGCAGGGGTTGCGTTTAACAAAAAAAATTAAGGAGTCAAAATTTGGAGGATTTCTTGTGAGGTTAAAAGAAAAGGAAGAGCGAGTAGACCTAGAAATGATATTGGAGGACTAGAATGCGAGAATAGGAGAAATGCGATTTGGATATATAGGTAATGATGGTGAATGTGGTGAAAGAAAATCGATGCTAGATGAAGAAAGTTTATATAGAATTGGTGGTAGGTAATGGTTGTATGAGAAGAGACAGAATGAGAGAAATAACGTTTAGACGACATGGAGCAGGGTCGGTATTTGATTATGTTTTAATGAATAAGAGAGCGAGATTTGTTGAAAATATTAAGATTGGGACAATATAATTCAGATGGGACAATAAAGAAAAAAGGAATTAAAGGAAAGGTTAGGAAAGGCGAAATGGGAGGAAATGAAAAGCATACAGGGACCGATGCAAGAGATAAAGGAGAGTATGAAACGAACGAGTAAAAGTGGTGGAAAAAGAATTAGGACGGATTGGAATGGTTTTGATAAAAGCTAAGAAAAATTAAACGGAAATGTAGCAAAAGGATGGAGGCAGAGAAAAAAGAAAGGATTAGAATATTGAAGTGCAAAAGTGAAGTATCTGAGAATGATAGAGAAGAATGCATGGTAAGCATAAAAGAGTGGGAGAACAAATGTAGAGTTGATATGGAGGAGACAAGAATGGAAAGAGAGGAGGGATTCAAGGTGAGTGAACATTGTACGAACGATAATGAGGGTATATAAAGAAAGAGGAAGCATTAGGAATAAGGAGAAAGGACAGGTGCTGATGGAATTCCAAATGAAGTTTGGGATGTCTGAGTAAAAAACGAATTTAGGCATTAGTAATTTTAATAAGATTTGTAATGGGATGGAGAGTATGTCAGAGGAATGGAAAGGTGAAGTAATCCCAATACATAAGAGAGGAGATAAAATGCAGATGGGACAATTATATTGGGGTCAAAATAATAAATGGAGTATATAAATAAGATGTTGTCAAAAACGCACTATGAATTTGTAAAGGAAAGAAACACAACTGGTAATTTGGTTATCATAAATTATCTGATGCATCAGAAGTTACGTATTACAAAAAAATTATATATGATGTTTTTGGATTTACAAGCAGCATTTGACAACATAGTGAGAGGATCATGAAACGAAGGTGTATGAAAAAACAGTAAGAACAACCGTGGGAAATTGCGTGTCTGATTGATTTGAAATAAGGAAGGGAGTAAAACAGGGATGCCAATGAGCTGGAGTTTGTTTAATATTTACATGTACGATTTGGAAAATGTCTTAAGAAACGGACAGTGTGGAGGGGTGATGCTTGGAAGAGAAAAGTTGTGGTCATTGGGATATGCGGATTATTTTGTGTGTATGGCGAAAACGAAAGAAGAAATGTTTAAAAGAGAGAATGATTAAACATATCGTGTAGATATATGTATATTTATTGGAAACGCCATTCAGTTGGATACTCTTGTTGGATTAACGTATTAATGATGATGGTCCAGAGTTGATGCTGATTTTAACTTATATATATATATACAGGGTGTTTCATTAATAATGGGAAATATTTAAACTGGAGAATCCTGGGTTCATAGCATTAAGATTTCACCCAAATCACATACATAAAATAAGGCTTCTTACTGAGTTACAGGATGTTTTATTTAAAAATTAAAAAATAATTTTTGCCAAGTACTTTAAAAATATTTGACGTATCCCTATCAAATTTTGCATGAAGTGTAGGTACTGTACACCATACTAAATTATATTAAATAAATGTTTCTGGCTACTATCAGAGGCGTACGACATCTCACTTGCCCAGTGAGAGTTTTACCCTTCCTAAGTACGCTACTGTTGGAATTGTCTTTTTAGTACAATTTTTCTATTCTCCAATACTTTCTGTGTAAATAAGATACTTTTCCTTCGTAGCGATTAAGTCATTATTTTTCGAGATATTTAAAGTTAAACATAAAGCTGCACAATTTTAATGTGTATTTATCATGTCAGTGTTTTCGGGTCATATGATAAATAAATCCCCCGAATGTAATCCCTTAGATTTCTATTTGTGGGGGCATATGAAAACACTGGATTACTCACAAGAAATAAATAATCGTCAAGAGCTATGGCAACAAATAGTAAATTTCGCTAATTTTATTGCCAATCAACGAAACGTATTTTTTAAAGTTAGAAGATCGTTTAGCGAAAGAATAAACTTATTGAGGTACATGGGTTCATGTTCAACATTTGTTAAAATTTTGTTTATATTAATTATTGAAGCAAATATGTGAAAATATGAGGCATTTTGATAATAATGTATTAGTAAAATTGTTTGTTAATCTTTTTATTAAATCTAAAAAATCAACTTTGATTTATTTATCCAATGACCCGAAAACACCGATATGATAAATACACATTAAAATTGTGCAGCTTTATATTTAACTTTGAATATCTGGAAAAATAATGACTTAATCGTTATGAAGAAAGACTATGTTATTTACAAACAAAGTATTGGAGATTAGAAAAATTGTGCTAAAATGACAATTCCACCAGTGGCGTAGAATTTACGAACGGTCAAACTCTAACTTTCCCCTGTCATACACCTCTGGTAGTAGCCAGAAATATTTATTTAACATCATTTAGTATGGTATCCAGTACCTACAATTCCTGCACAATTTGATAGACATACGTCAAAGTTTTAAAGTATTGGGCAAAAATAATTTTTTAACTTTTAAATAAAACACCCTGTAACTCAGTAAGGAGCCACATTTTATCTAAGTGATT
>WYDF02085063.1:0-11043 GCA_009867245.2 Adranes taylori | reverse complement strand
ACAAGGTGTCAATGTATCAATCCCCACTAAATTCATCATATAGAATTAGCAAAATGTAAATGTTTTATATAGAGTTACTTTAAGACGTAATAACTTAATGATGACAATTAGATGAGTTAGTCCTATTTCAGGTACCTGTTGATGACATGTGTAATCGCAAATACCTTAGAGAAGAGGGCTGGAGCAGATACTAGGGTAACTAGTATTAGGGTAACTATCAGCGGTGTTCCCTTTTAGTAGTCAGTCAAAGTATTCCACCTAACAACTACACCAGGCCCGGATATTTAAGCCAGTTGAAAATTTGTTTTAAACGTTGCATGCCGTCTATTTACAGACTTCTTTAATATTATTATTTAATGCTGATCTCTGGAGGTTATCGTTTTTTCTTTTAAATTCGTAATTAAAAATTTCCAAATAACTATGCAGATTTCCAAAATGACCCATCGATGTACTTTCTTTGAGTTTGTGCTCTTTAATAATGAGACTCAACTGTTGCAAATGGCCCAATATGATCTGGCATTCCATCTATTTTTTCATCATGTTTTCCAGGGAAACCATATGCGACAACTTCCAGATCATCCAGTTTTTTTCAAGCCGTGTAAACTTATCCCTCACCTATTTATTCCCAATGTATTTAAATAAAATATTTTACAAACCTGAGTTTTTATTGTTTCATTATCGACATTGTAAGTTAAGTGATAAGCATAATTATTTGATCTTTTCCCTTTACTGTTATGAGATTGGGGTATTTTTTCATATTTTGTGTAATGAACATTCGTTGTTTTTGTGGGTGTCCAAAAACTTTTATGAATATATAAATGAGCCCTTCATTAAATTTTGTAGTAATTTCTAATCTCCAATCAATTTATATAGTCCTAGAATGTATAATTTTATTTCTGTAGTGACATATTCTATTCCCTTGTTTCTGTTTAACGTTCGTTCATTATCTTTCCAGATTTCAAAATTTCTCCTTCTTTCCCCAGAACCGGTACCTGAAACGTAAAGTGAGAAAATATACATAAATTAGGCTTGTGTCACATTTTAATTAATAACATTTTATACTATAGAATTTAAATATTCTGTGGAAATAAGAAGGTGAATGTCGTACAAAAGTTTTGGAATAGCAAATGTTAGATTTAAATGTTTTAATCTAACATCTATCATACATGTGAACGTTCATGTATCAGCATCTGAAGTCATCTAATTTACGCGTGAACACTAAATTCAGTTAAATTGCACGAATTGTAAATAGAATATTAACTGTCCATTAAATATGTAAACAAAATAAATATGTATTATCTATATATGTATTGGATTAATTTTCTAACAAATGCTGTAAACAAATCTTTATTTTGATTGAAATAGAATGAGAGTATTACCATTTAATGCAATCTTCATTAACAGTATTTAACTTATATGTTAATATATTAAAACTTCTTATTGTCTATATATAACACAAATATTTTGATGTCTTTTGAGGTTCTCTTTCTGCGAAAGTAATTTTCTACAAACACAAGGAAATTTAAATTCCTTAGAAATAATCTAAAACAATAATAAATATAGTATTACCAATTCTTTAAAATTAAACGAATTAATATTTACTTGATCAGTTGTGCTTTCCGATGTGGAAGGTTCAATATTAGATTGATTAATTATGTTTTCCATTGAGGAAAGTTGCTCTTCATGTACATTATAGGTTATTTGATGTCTTTTGAGCCCTGAGCCCGTCTTTCCGTGAAATTAATTTTCCACATAGACAAGGAAATTTATTTTCCTTAGAAATAATCTAAAACAATAGTAAGTATAGTATTACCAATTCTTTAAAATAAAATAGAATTAATATTTACTATTTCTTATAACGCAGTAAAATATTCAAAATATTTTTCCAGTGTTTCCAACTAAATATTTAAGTACACATACATTTGTTGCCATACCAATGCTTTACTTATAAAATTTTTAATTCTTGGAATTTTATATATAGAATACCATCTATGGATAAATTATATGAAAACATTTGTCGCTTTCATCCACGTTTATTCTAAAATTCATATTAGCGAACGTTTTCGGGAACTAGGCCCATTATCTATGAATAGAAAATTAAATTGAATATGTTTAAATCAAACATATAATGTCATCTATGAGTAAAATAATAAATTACATTACAGATTCCTATAAAAATATTGAACCAATTTTTATCAAATATGTTTCTATAGAGTTAAGTCAGTTTAACAGCTGATTGGGCTGGCGGCCATCTGACTTAAACAATACTCATGGACATTGGCTCCATTCTTGATAACGATCGGTTATCTGTAATAAGTTTCTTAATACGCAGTTAAATATTCAAGTACACGTGTACTTACAATTTGTTCTAGAACATAATAGAATTATACTGGTTTTATCCTATTAATACTAGTGTTATCTAGTTAATGGAACCTTATGTTCAACCACAGATACATTTGTTGTTATAGTAACGCTTTAGTTGTTATATAATGTATATAAGTAGTATATAATACTGTATATAACGTTGTATATATATAACACCTATTGATCTAATTTATCTCAGTTACTAACTGCTTATCGATCAGTTAACACCTTTATACAATAGATTTTGCATTGTATTTAAAAATTGATATATTGACATGTAAGTTTCTGCCTCCTTCTTATAACTTACACATACAGACCTAGTTCCGAAATTAACATAGTATTATTTTGCTAATTTAATGACGTACAAAGGGGCCCCATTTTATGATCATCTTCAATTCATTTTTTGGTGATTATATAAACATTTTTGTAGATGGCGTCACAGCAAACTAAATTTTTATGCATGTGTGAGCTTCGCTGTCGCGGAAAGATCCTTTCAAGAGACATCAGATGATCTGTGTTGTATTCAAACAGCATCAAAGCATCAAGCTACACTGGCGCCTATTGCGGGCCCTTCTGCGTCGACTAATACAAGTGGAGAAATAAGTATGAATTCTCTTAAACGAACGGTAACATCTGATGGTGAAATTCCTAGCTCATCATCCCAGGCCAAACAATCTAAAATCCGCTGCGAATCTTGCACATTTAAATTCTAAATCACAGTTGTCGGCCCATTCAAAAACACGAGTGTATTTAGAAAAAAATTCTGTGCAGCTTAACGATGGTACTTTCCATATCAGAACTTCTTTTAAAAAACGTATAGCCACATACAGAATCTATGCTCCCCATGATGTACTATCAATTTGGAATTAAAAAAATCACAAATATCAAGTCTTGTATCCATGCAGATTGATTCATGCAAATTTAATATTGAATATATTATATATCCCCATTATATACTATCAATTTGGAATTAAAAAAAATCACAAATATCAAGTCTTGTATCCATGCAAATTGATTCATGCAAATTTAATATTGAATTATTTGGCGTTAAAGAATTAAAACCCTTTAATACAAAATTTCAAATTTTAATTCACCATGAGATTTTGATGATTTTTCTGAAATTTATAAAAACCTTTGCGCTACTGTCTTTAGAGAATCGGAGGAATTCCAACACAGAGAAAGTGGCTGGACACTTGTTTGTGTTTCTCACCTGGAGATTAACACAAACAAGTATTCACCGCTCCGTGGTTCTTCGTAATTGGAATTTCCAAAGTGTATTATTGCAAAGAAGGCATGCATAAATATTGAAAATTCTGATAATGCATTCTTCGCGTATTGTATTGTGATTCATCTCTATCATGGTGATCGCTCAAATCATAGTTCTAAACAAATTTGTAGCTATCCCGATTATCTTGCCGTACTAAATTTAGAAGGCATTGAATTTCCAATGTCCCTTAAAGATATTACAAAATTTGAATTATTAAATAATATTTCGGTCAATGTTTACGGCCTGAAAAAGTAAAAAATAAATATCGGTCCCATGTCGGTCCCATGTATCTTACTCGCAATAAACGGTACATACATGTAAATTTATTACTTTTAGAGGAAGAACAGATTTCTCACTACGTTTTAATAAGAAGTATGTCTAGATGAATCGGAAATCAGCATACACGACATGGTCCTAAAGTGTTTATGGAGAAGTTAACAGAGGATGTTCAGCGTTTAGATGATTACGTCCAAATTAGGTAATCATATAAACGATTAAACGTAATCGATTAAATCAAATACATTATGCATTTGATCAGAATTTGAGCATTATGCAGAATGAGATATGTTATGCATTGGGACAATAGGTCGTAATATTGTCCCAATGCATAACATATCTCGTGTATAGTATATTCAACTAGATACTGCCATAAAGTGTCATATTTGTTTCAAACCCCTGAGAGATAAACGTATGGCCGACCAATAATTTAATCAATCACCCTGGATTATAGAATACATACCATTGAACAGGGATTTACGTACTAGAGCCACAGACGACTTTGAGAAAGAATTTTACAAGCTCCTAAATAATTCGGTATTGGGAAATATATGGAGAATGTGGATAAAAGAAAGAATATTAAGTTAGTGTCACAATAGGGCGCCTTGGGTAAACGACGTGGGGCTCGTAGCCTCATTACTCGATTATGTTTTCGAGATTGCACCCAGTTTGCGGAAAATCTTGTAGCTATTCATCTAAGTCGCCAAAGGATAACCTATTATAAGCCCGTATACGCTGGAATCGACGTCCTCGAATTATTCAAATACTTGATGTACGATTTCTTTTATCAGTACCTAAAGCCAACATACTGATAGACTAAAAGGTTGTTATATGGACACAGACAGTTTTACTATGCACATGCAGACAGACAACATTTAAAACGACATAAAACCAAATTTACATAGATTTGAAACCTCCATTTTGTTTTATCAATAACCAATTTAATATGCCAGTAAAAATCAAAACTTTTACGGTCTGATGAAAGATGCAAACGGGGAGTAAATTATGTACGAGTTTGTTGGGTTGACGGCTAAATTGTATTGTCATCAAACCCAGGAGAAAGTAACTAAAAAAGCAAAAGAAGTGAAGAAAATGGAGAGAGATGCCGGTGCAAGAGTACAAGACTTGTTTATTTGATGAGAGGCAAATATATAAACAACAATTTATATTCAAATCTATCAAACATGCGATCTTTACTCAGAAAATAAATAAACTAGTCCTATCGCCGTATGATGAGAAAAGATTTATTTGTGCAGATGGTATTAACATTTAGGCTTGGGCTCATAAAGATATCCCATCAAATGAGTCGCCTGAGTAATCTAGATATATTCATCGGGATAGCTGAGGTAAATAGCTGCACATGTACTGCTTATTTTTTATATAAATCTCCAATTCCCTATACCATTTTTCAAGAAAATAATGTTAATATTATTAATATTCTCTCACTTCCCCAACATTTTATGTAAATTTTTAATAGTATCATCCATGATGCCTTAGATAATCAACGTTCACCATTCAGTTATACCTGATGTAAACATATTGGCATTATGGTACGTCGTCTATGACATGATATTTTAATGTGTTGCAAGGTCGAGTATATTACAGCTGATCTTATATATTACGTCGTTAGAAATAGTCAACTCATAGGATAATATTTATGACGCCAAAAGACCGAGTATATTATAATCAATTTTAGATGTTGCATCGTTTTGAAAAATTAAGAAATTTGTATGTATGAATCTAAAATTAGAATTAGAACCAATATAAATTCCAGTTCCGACTACTGCGCCGATTAGAAAAAAATATGAAGAAAGTTTCATTTTCTAATCAAATTAAAATAAGATACATCAATTAACTCTGTTCTGATCAAACTGTTAATGATGCAAAGACTCTAATTCAAGATTATCAACCAAAACTGTTTAAAACCATAAATTGAAAAATTTTCAATTTATTAATGATTCATAAAAAAGAAACTGAAAGAAGCAATGAAAATGATTAAATAATTATATTTTCTAATGTAAACAGCATTTCAATATTAGTGAATATAAAGTATTTTTGAAACATGTTATATCATTTGTGAATAAATATATTTTAAAAAATGTTACATTATTTTTATTCATATTTTAATTTTATATCATACTCCAACTTTCATTTTTTATAAAAACTATTTAATTCACTACCCTTAATTATAAAGATTAATAGAGCTTAATGTTCTGTATTCTACACACTTTGTTTCATTGGTCTAACATTAGTAGAAAGGAAAAACATTAACAATTTTCAAAATAAATTAAATTTTATATAGATCCACTTTGTTCACAATCATGTCATCCTACCCTATGGGATTGATAGATCTTTATGTCGTATTTACCATAGACTTTATTTCGTTGATCTAGCTTTATCAGGACGGGAGATATTAACATTTTTATCTTACGGCCCTTTTAGTGCCATAAAGTAAATTCCAAATATTACAATTAGAAGATTCTATTACTTTATAATAGTGATACAATGTTTATATTTGCTGATTTGGTATTTGGACTCTGCAAAATAATATATTTAAGACAAAGAAATATATTGGCAATCTTCTAAATAAATTATAATTTTCGATAGAGTCGTTTTGTTCACAGCCCTTTGTCACACTATCCTATGGAATTGATAGACCTTTATGTCCTGTATCCCATAAACTGTGTTTCGTAGATCTATCTTTAGCAGGATTGCAGATAATAATATGTTTCACATACGGCCCTTTTGGCAGGCATAAAATCAACGCTAACTGACCAAAATGCACCTATTCGGGTTAAAGGCTACTCGTAGGATGCGAAAATGGCATTTTGAAAGCTTCGCTTTCACTTTTAGTTTCAGGACACCTAGCGGTTCCATTAAACGGTAAATCCTCAACATCTGAAGACATGTATACTAATCTGAAGATAGGTAATTCGTGTATACGTGATACACGAAGATAGGTAATTCGTGTATCATTGACCTCAGGTATCATCGTTTCACATCGTGCATTATCGGCCTCGGGCATCTTCGGCCTCTTGAATCATCGTTTAGCTTCGTGCATCGCAGATCTCGGGTATCATCGTTTAACTACATGTGTCATCGACCTTGGATATCATCATTTAACTTCGTACTTTATCGGTCTCGGGTATCATCGTTTAACTTCGTGCATCTTCGTATAAAATCCCTTATCAGTCATTAGTACGTAATATCCTACCAGCATTGTATAATACATATCCTAACATTATCAACTGATCGGGTTGGCGGCCACCTTAGATTTAAAAATCTTGGAATTTTGGGATTCCCCATTGATATTTTCTTTAAAAATATGTTAGAAATTTGAATTTTTAAGCGCACTACCTACGTGGTGGAGCTACACTACGTGTTTTTAGCCCACCTATGTGGTTTTTGTTTACAATGAACACGACTACGTGCTTTTTTGTTTACAAACATTGATGTCACGTGGCTTTTTTGTTTACATTCAACTCGGCGGCCATCTTGAATTGCGCAATATTAGATTATATTCCGCAATATCTATCCAGAATTGCGTAATTACTGGAAGCACTGGAAGCCACTATTTTTGTGGGCCGCGTGATGTGGTCGGGTGTGGTGGAGTTCTGCTGTGATGGGAATAAGAGTGGAATGGCCTCCATTAGTCAATTCAGATGACGTCATCACCTCAAACAACCAAACAGAGAGCAACATTAATGACGCTGGCCAGTCACAGCGCAGGGATTTGATGACGCCATCGGCTGGGGGGTGGCTGCTCATGCTTAGCAGATTAAACAAGTCGTTCTCAAACTTTTTGTGAGCCGGGCAGAATCGGCCAATCCCTTCTATTAAAGCATGCTTTCACAATGGCATCAATAAATTCTAGATCAATAAGAATAGGTGTATGAAAACTCTCCACCTATTCGTCAAAACCCCAAAAGTACACTCAACAGTTCACCTGCATCTGGAATGATGATAATTGTAAACCTTTCTTCTTGCTGTGAGACCTTGTGATCTAAAGGGTGTTATTAGATTGTTTAATAATTTAAATGCTTCATCAGCAACTAAAACTAAAGGCTTGGGATTACCGCTTGTATTAGGCAATGGAGCTGGCGGAGGTACCTTTACAGGCCCAGAGTACAGTTTCTGGCCTAACGCACTGTTCTCGAATACTGTCAAGTCGCCCTCTTGACCACAGGCACCAACATTCATCGCCACAAACATTAAATTAAGATCCACCAATGCCATCACTGAAAAAAAATTATAATTAAAGAAGTTAGAGGCACCTGCCTTTGGATTGATGCACCTGATACGTTTACCATCCAATGCTCCTAAGCAATTTAGATAGTTAGTTTTCTTATGAAAGTCATTAGCAATGCTGACACACATCTCTATTGTAGGTTCAGACATTTCTATGCTTTTGAAATGAATCCAAATCTTTTCACACGATCTTGTACAAATGATACATTGCTTGACCCTCTATGAAACTGATGTTGCAACCCGGCGAATGTCATTCCCGTAGACAAATACCTGAAAAGTCAACCCTCCATTATTTTACACTGATAATTTGAAGTAAATTTAGTAAATATTGTAAAGGTAATTAGTTAATTTATAATTTTTTAGGAAAAAAATTAAGAAACAAATGGCGCTATATAAGAGACGAATTTAATAGACAAATGAACAAGAGTAAGAGTGGAGATCCAACAACAACAAAAAAAAGGAAGACATATGTGTGGGCTGAAGCACTAAACTCTCTTCAAAAGTCTGCTACCAAACGACACACTTCCGGCAACTTAAAAGGAGATGAACTTGGCGAAGAATCAGATGATAAAAATGTGGATGACGTAAAAACTGCGGAGAACCAGCAAGAGAACGAATCGATGGCAGATGTTGTTCCTACTCCCTCAGAACCGGTACCAAAACTCAAAACTTTGATAAAACTCGTAGAAATTCAAAACGATCACCTTTTCAAATTCAATTACTAAAAAAACTTGATGCAAGCACGACATTAGAATTTGAGCCTGACCGAATGTTTTTATTGTCCGTGCTGCCCGAGTACAAAGAAATAGATAACGAACAAAGTTGGATTTCAAACGTATGATATTACAGTTCTTTCGTGCAGCAGAAAAAGCAGTTACAAACTCAAATGCTGTCTGGTCCTCAATATGACTTTAACTTGCTTAATAATCAACAGCATTAACAATCATATTATATTACAGTCGCCCTTGTTAACCGAGTTGCAGTCGTTCAATAACTCAAGTGTTGCATCTCCATTAAATTCAGTGTTTTCTTTCTGTAGTTCAAGTGCTGACTACTGAATACTTTTATTCACGGCTTGTATTGTAACAATATGTTTATTATTACAATAAAGCTGTTTCACATACCTTATGGTAATTGTTAGTCTTTCTTCAACACCTATTGCGTTCCTAAATGTTGTGTTCTTTTTGGTCAGAAGTCTCACAAGTTCTACCAACTCGTCGAATTACTTAATCGACATTCGATAGTAATTAAAAAACATACTGTGGTGATTTCTGATGTTGTTGTAAAACACTGGAACCGTTCAGTTGGGTTACCTTTAACTTGATAAAGATGAATCCACTACTCTCGATAGCTGCTTCATCGAAGTAACCGCCCGGCTTCCAAAGCAAAAACAAATGTTACTTTAGAAAGCATCTAACTTCACTGTTTGGTACAAACTGACAACAGTCAAAAATAAATACGCACTTTGACAAAGAAAATATGCACGATGTGAAGGCAACTTGCCTTGCCTGTCTCGTGAAGGGTCTTGCCGAAAATACGCAGCCGAAATACGCATCTGCGGAATACGCATAGTGTAGACCCTCACTTACTATTAGCGTTACTTGTTGTTCGTTGACGTTATTTGACGTATCGTTGACTCTCCAAGCATTCCCGTGACTTGGTCAATAGAAATTGGATCATGTAAAATGAAAAGTAACGGGCCCTAGTTCAGTAATAACACTAGAATCCGTATTGTTTTTTAAATTATTGCATTGGTTTGAATGGAACAATAATCGCGTTCTATTCAAAAAGTTTTTTTATCAGTAATTGCAAAGCATATGTGTTTGGACCAGAAATTAAAAAAAATTAGGGTAAATACTAAAAAGTCAACAAAATGATGACACAAATGTCAGTTAACAGATTATTACCATTTTAGCCAACCTTTCAAAATAAATTTATGAACGAATACAGTCGTAACGTTAGAACAGGTGTTATTTATAATTTCTGACAGGAACAGTGTTGTATGCAGTTACAATAGTATTATAGTTGCAAAGAAGACAAAAACACAATGAAAAACATTTAGAAGCCCAAAACCCTATTTTTGGAACTTACGACACAATTCTTCTGGGGGTGCGATATATTTTATTGTTTTGTAGTTTTGGGTTGTTGGGTTGTGGTGTTTAGCTTGCTGTTGTGGATAAATAAGGTTTAAGGATCTTTTGAGTTTTGTTGGTTTGAGATATTTATTATGTTCCCTTTAAAGCAATTATTAGGTGCTATTTGTTTGATACGTCTCAGTTCCATGTTACAATTGGTTGTGCTGAGGGGAATGTCTAGTAATCTATATATGGTCGAGTAGTAAAATTGTGGATTTGTTTTATATATAAGTACTAGCCAGTCCCGTCGTAGCTTCGTTGCGATATTGTAAATATCAACGTATCAACGTATATCATATCAACGACAACGCTCATGACCGCATTGCCACAGCCTGCGGCCGCGCTTACGGCACGGATAGCGCATTGCCGCGATCATGTACATCAATTTTCATGGCGATCGGTTGAACGGTGTAGAAGTTGATGTGCTCCACTGTCCGCAAGAATATTTCGGCCAAATTGCAACTTTCTAAGCTAATTGGTTTCTGAAATACGATTATTTTAATTTTTGCTCAATACGACACCGCTTTTACCCCTTCAAGAGCTGAAAATAAAAATTTCATGTTATACGTGTCTAATGGATTTTAACGAAGGATATTAACCGAGAACTTCCTGCTATCCGCACTACTGTGGCCTGTGGCCGCGGCTTTGCTGCGACCAGCGAAATGACCCAATAGCTAGGGCTTACGGCCGCGGCTTTGCCGCGACCAGCGACATGGTCTAGTTGCCGCGGCCTGCGGCCACGGCTTCGTCGCG